>RCUC01131189.1:0-20294 GCA_003697995.1 Taxidea taxus jeffersonii
GGTGAGCCAGATCACAAAAGGAGCTGTTGGGATCCCAAGGAGGTCCCAGAGCCACTCGCTGTTCCTAGATGCTCCCTTCAAGACTTCTTCTGAAGGGAGAGAAGTCCCTATGTGTTCAACACTGAGAGTCAGCCAACCACAACTGAGCTGAGCACGACTCTAGAGTATAACAGCCAAAAATGTTAGTCACTGTGTTGGTTTTATGTAACAATTGTCATTTTAGAATCAGTAGGCCAGCAGGCTGGAAGCAAAGCACCCAGCTCTCAGCCTTGTCTCCAGAATAGTCTCCTCCCACTTTAGTGGGCCCTCACATGCTCTAAGGTTCTCTGGAGGTTATGGGCGCTCTCCCTGAAAGACGCCTGTATTAAACATAGCATCTAGTTTCAGGGTCTGTGGGCCTTTATTGACTCTGGGCCTCGGAAGGCTGAGGGCCCCCATAGACCTCAAGACATTCATTTCCCAGGCTGGCTCTAGGAGGGGCTAGTCACTTCTGCACCTGAGCTGGGACTGGGTCATGTCTGCCCCAATCTCCAGACTCTGCCATCTCCTGAGGGTCAGAGGAGACGCTGATCCCTCCCTGAGGTGGACAGTGTGAAGAGAGGCCTAGGGGACAACTGGAGGACTGGGCAGGACATGTGGCTCGCAACGGGACTGCCACCAGGAGCCATGACAGACTTTCCATGAGCCCTTCTCAGGAAGGGGTAGAAGCTCAGGGAAGGGTCTGAAGGGATCAGATATACTTGTGGGCATATGGCCTCCAGACTGAGCTCCCAGTCTCTCCCTGAAGCTCTGTTCCCTTCCCAGTGAGCCCCACCCCCCCTGCCTCCCAGGACACCCTTTACCCCAGGCCCTAGCAGGGAGGGAGGACAGGAAAGGGGCTGGAGGGCTCTGCATCCATCTCTGTCCAGCCGCAAGGCAGGTCCCAATAGTCCTGGCCTCTTGGCACCCAGGTCCCCTTCCTGCCCAGTAGAGCTGATGGCACTCCCTTGGAGGGGACAGTAAGGAACAGAGGTAATGAACAGAAGTGTGCGACCCCCTGTGGGCACCTAGTACTTGGTGACACAGTTAAGGTTTGCCTGGGGCTTCTGGTGGAGTCTTACTCTAACATCCCATGAATTTTGTTTTCTACTCCTACGAGATCTGGGTGGCTCATAACACAAAGCTGATGAATAATGCCTTTCTGAGGGGGACATCCCCTGCTTCAGCTGAAGTGTCTGGTTTCCACAGCTTGTGGCTAAGGATCTAGAAACAGAGTATGCCCCCCATCCCAGCCCCACGCTCAGGAGGGGTGCTCCACAGGCAGGTAGGGGGAGGGCAGGGCTTTTCCTGCCTTAACCTGGGCTACAGACCCTGGCTCCGAGGAGGGACCGCCTTTAGTCACCTGAACCCTCGAAGTGGGCTGAGGCTGATGCTCACCTTTGTTCCCCTGGGCTCCAGATCACAGAGGCCAGCAAGTGGACAGCACCCACTGACCCCGTGAGGCAGGACTGAGCATGGGCTTCTGCTCTTGGCCGAGCTGGGGGCCGGGGACAGACTGCCTGATTTCCTAAGCCTTACTGTCTTCACCTCCAATACAGGGATATGAACTCCACCTCTGCAGCGGGGGATGTCCCCTCCAGGGGGAATTCCGGGCATAGGGGACGGAGGCCGGGAGGGGCTCCAGTCTGTCTGGGCTGCAGCTCCTACCTGGTAGGTTTCTATGGGCCTCGCCTCCATGTTCAGGTCCCAGACTTTGACCGTGAGATAATCCCGGGTGAGCATGTACCGGCCACTGTGGCTGAACTTCACGTCCGACACAGAGGAGATGATCTCAGAGAAGAAGGAGCGGTTACTGGGGTCCTCGGGCTCTTCGAACACTGTGGAGACAGAGAACAGATGGCTATCACCAGGCTGCTCGGCCCCATGGGCCAGAATAACCGACGACTTTGTTTCCATCCTGGGATCTCGCTGAGTGGTCCTTCCTTCATTCATTCATCAAACCTGTAACTGACCACCTATGAGGCCGGAAGCCTGAGCGGACCTTCCAAGAAGGGAAGGAGCAGCTTCTGGAAAAACGTTTATTGAACATCTAGTCTCAGCCAGATTCTGTGAAGAGCCCTACTGCATATTACCTCGTCTAACTGCCTGATAAAAACATCTGCTCAGTCCCACCATCACTTCCATTTCATAGCGGGGAAACACTGAGGCATCGAGGGCTAAAAGCCACGCCCAAGACGCTGAGCTAGAAGAAAACTTCCGAGTGGGGATTTGAACCCCGAGCAGCACTGGCTGTGGTGTACTCTGCTGCCACCTACTGGTGATGCTGAGCACCAGGACCAAGAGGTGTCCTAACACACACAGGGCAGTGTCCTGGACAAAGCTGGGCACTGCTTGTGGCCCCCAGCCTCTGCCCATGCAGCACTGGGCGGTTGCAGCTGAGCCCTGGTGGCAGGCACATTTGGTTCGGCTGCCGCGGGGATTGTGGCAAAATCACATCTTGCTGCCCAGATGGAGCTGGTGTCCCAGGTGCTCTCCGCCCCCCACCTTTTATGGTCTCAGACCACGTGCTCCACACAGGAAGCTGCTTACGTGGCTCCTGAAGGTGACAGCTTGCTCCCCTACCAGAGGATCCCACTGGGGGACAGAGGGCCCAGTGAGCGGCTCCCCAGGCAGCGCCCCCGCACTGCTGTCCCTGAGAACCAAGCCTTCGTGACACACTGAGGTTCCCACACAGCAGGACTAGCTCTTCAGGACCCAGTCTGTTGCTGGCTGTCTCACCAGGTTGCCCACCAACATCCTCACTGGCTAATCGGATCCCACAGTGGCCCTGGGGCAGGGTGGGGACCAAACGTGACAAAGCATTTCACCTTAGCTAGCCAAGCTAACCAAGCATTAGCTCCTTAGGATATGGGCTGGGCCCGGGGAGCCGGGAAGAGGATGTAGTGGTGGGCTGACAGCTATCTTCCAGCCCGTCTAGAAAGAATTAAACATCTGACAACCTTTCCAGCTGTCCCCATGGAAACCGGCCGAGTGGCTGCTCCTTCTGCTGGCCCCCGAGCCCTCAGATCCAAAATAGGGAAGCTGAGAGCCGATCACATGTCCTGAGAGGCTTACAAGCATGCCCTGCCTGCCAGGCCCTCCCGATCCCAAAGTCCCCCATCCTACTTCCCAGCTTCATCCCAGCCCCATATCCCGCCATCCAGGACCCCAATCTTCCTCCTGTCCTAGGCAGATGCAGTTCCTGCCACTAGGGGTCAGGAGAAAAGATGAGTTATAAAGATATAAAACGTGGTCTGCCTCTTTCACCCCAACTTTGCACCCCAGGCCCACCCTGGAGGTTTCCTCTGGCCAGCCTCCACCCAAACCCCCAGAGGTGGCCCATCTCACTTCACCCCTGCACCGGGCAGAGCAGCCGGCAGGCCATGCAGGGGGTGGGGTGGGGGCGACCAAAATTGCAGAGGAGTGTCTGCACTGGATGTCACAGAGCCATGGGCCGAGTCCCCTGCCAGCTTCAAGGAGCAAGACACTACAAAGGTCAAAGCCTGAGAGGATGCGCTAATCGATAGTGGAAGACAGAAACACCAAACGGCCCTCTGTCACCTCAGCTCTGGCTGCACGTGGGCATTTCTGATGACTCTTTAAGCCCAAGAGGACCAGAGCTGCACCCAATGAATGGGAAGGGACACTGACAGGCATGGGAATATTATACCTAGGAGTTCTTTTTATTTTTTACACATTCCTGTGAAATGTTTGAAACCACTATTTTTTTTGGCAAAAGGTTGCCGAAGGTCATCTTCTGTGTCGATCCCTGTCCCCCTCCCCCACCCCCGCCTCACCACCACGGGCAAGCTGCACGTCCCCCCTGGGCATTAATCACCGGTAAGGGAGCATCCCCTCTAACTGACAGAATCACTCAGGACATTTCACAGTAATTACTGCTGCCAAGGGTTTACAGAAATGCATCCCAGAGCCCCTGTCCCTGTGATGGGCTCAATCCCACCTCTCCCCCACCGCCCTAATTATGTTCAGGTTGGAGGACTCTGAATCTCCCAGAAATGTCTTACTTCTTTTTAATGATTTTGCATAATTAAGGCTCCTGTGGCCCTGGCTGGTTCCCTGACAACCACATCCTCCCGTCTTGGTGTCCCATGGCGTCGCCTCTGGCACATGGTTGGGGGCGGGGGAGAAGCCCCCCACACTCCCCAAAATGAGGCAAAGGGTTCTTGGGGAGCCCAGCTCTGCACCCGAGGAATGGGAAGGTGAAGTCAGAAGCGGGGCGATGACCTTCCTCAGCTCCAGCCTCACACACAGCTGATGGTGTTGCTCTTGGTTAAAGCCCTCCATGGCTCCCACTGCCCACAGGACCAAGACTCAGGCTCCTACACAGAGCTGATAAGCTCCTTCCTAATGGCACCCTCACCAACCTGCTTCTCCAGTCACTCTCCAACCGCCTTTCTGCCAGGGCCCCAGCGCCTCAAAAAGGATGAGGCAAGCAAGGCCCATAGGGTTGCACACTGAACAACTCACCATCAGGGTCACCTTAAATGAATGCCTTCCAGTGCCCTGCCCTCCTGTACCAGGCAGCAGAACAGAGCAGAGTTCTACATGCTCATAGGCAAGCCCCTGGGCCCAGCTGCCCTGGCCTGGAGAACAAAGCATGATGGGACCTCTGGAAGAAATAATTGGGAATTATCCATTATAAAACTGCTCAGTTTTACTTAGCAGTAGCTGCTCAGTAAAATTGTGTGGCTATTTTTATAATAACATTTTCTCATTGTTTTCTTTCCCTGAAATCTCTGTTTCCAGTTTTAGTCCTTGTCCTTCTTACCAACTCCTATACATCCTTCAGAACCCCAACTCGAATGCCCTGTTCTATGTATATCTTGTCCAAATGTTCTCCAAAGAAACAAAAGGGTCACTCTTGCTGCCTGCACAGCCTGGGGTGCCCTCCTGTATGGCATCAGCAGGGATATGTGGTCACTTCACGGGACTGTGAGCTCTTGGGGCAGGGCTCCGTTCTCTGTCATTGGTCATCTGAGCACCCCTGCCCAGCCTGGAGCCTTACTCAGAGCCCAGCCCTACTCACAGAGTGGATAGAAGTTTCGGTGCTGCCTGCCCATCCCACCTCTTCTATGTGACTTTCCTGATATATCTTCCTCAACCTGATCCAAACCCACTGAAGCTTCCAGGCCCAGCAGGGAAGCCTGTATCTGCTAGAAGTGCCCCCAGCTCTTGCTCTGGTTCCCTCTGGGTGGCACCTGTTCCATCCCACTCCTGTCGGGGTCTCTGACTGCAGGTGGAGGAGGTGAGGGTGAAATGGCGCAGACAGAATTGATCCAATGGGGACAGGGTGAAGGAGAGATCAGAGTTAGAGGGTAGAACTGCCCTGGCTTGAGCCACACAAGCAGGGACAACTGGACAGACATACAGGAGAGGGGCGCTCTGCAGAGGAGTATAGGAAGGTGTGGGCCTAAAGGAGCTGAGAGGGTCCTGCCCCATCATTGCTCGCAGCGGCCCCAGCATCGGGTCCCCCCTCTGCTCTGATATTAGACAAGAACAGCCGTAGAATGATGAGCACATGTCCAGGCTAGCCCCACCTCAGGCTCCAGGAGGAGCCCAGGCTAGCCTTGCTGGGCAGAGCTCCAGGAGGAGCTGGGAGGGGTCTGTGCAGCAGCAGAGGGAGAAGAGTTGGATTGTGGATCACAGGGCACCCTGGAGGACAGGAGGACTCTTCGAGGCCACTGTTGGGGGCAGGACCTCCTGCATGACTGCCTCCCTGCCCCTGCCCCCCAGCAACCCCCCTCCCACCACCAGGAAGGTAGAGGGCGTGCCCACTAGAGATGAACAGGGCATCACTACAAGGTGGTGGGCACAAGAAGTGCTCACTGATGAAGAGTTGACAACTGTCATTCGCTGCTAATGACTGTCCCCTGCTTGGCACTGTTTGGTGAACACCACTGGACAAAATAAAATCCAAGCCTCCCTGAGGCCCTGGCCCTGCATGATCTACCCCCACCTCTCTGTCTTGGCAACCATCAGCCCGGCTGACTCCCCACTTCAGCCAGGCTCCTCCCACCAGGTGGGGCCCTCAGCCCCGCCTTCTGCCTCCTCTCTTCCCAGGCTCCTTGGCTCTCTTTCATTCTTTGAGGTGCAGAGAAGCATCCTGGGACCACCTTAATGGAGAGCCAGCTGCAGCAGGGGGACACTCTCAGAAACTCTCTCCGCTTTGATGCTCCCATTTACTTGGCAGTCAGTTTGCCTACCTCTCCACTCAGCTCGGTAAGGGCCAAGCCAGCAGGCTGGACCTTACACGGGGAGGCAGGACCTGACAGCCTTCCCTCCTCCACTATATCCACCTGCTCTGAGCATCAGCTGCCCCCCCCTACCCTGCTCCTACCTCACCCCCAGTTTATTCCCTGCTCGGCAGCCAGGGGGATCCCGTCCAACACAGCCAGGCTGGGTCACTCCCGGCTCAGATGCCCTTGAGGCTCCTGGCCTTTTGGAGGAAACCAGAACTCCTGCATCTTTGTAAAGTGCTCTGATCATGGACCCACACACATCTCTGCCCTCACCCCACACCTCTGCCTGCTTTGCTCCTGCCTTTGCACTGGGTCCCCTCTGTTGGAGACATTTGCCTTGGCTCTGTGTCCAGATATCTGGAGCCGCCTGACAGCGGGTGGCTGGGTCTGGTTCTTCTACCCCAGATCCATTATCAGGAGTGAGTCCTGGGAGTCTAGTCACCTCCCCGCCCAGGCCCCTTTCAGTGAACCTGGCTCACCCACAGTCCCTGTGAGAGTTCTTAAATCTCAGAGAAGATGAAGTGAGAAACGGTACACATTTATAAGCATGGGACTCTGGGAGCCTCTATCCTAGCTCACCCTAGCTGAGTGACCTTGGGAGAACACTTTAACCTCTCTGTGCCGCTAATGTGGGGAACAATAATGACGACTATAGACGCCCTAATCTCTGGAATGTGGCACATGTTACCTCACATGGCAAAAGACTGCAGATGTGATTAGGGAAGGATCTAGAGCTGCAGAGATTATCCTGGATTCTCCAGGCCACCCCGAGGTAACCACCAAGGTCCTCATGAGAAAGACATAGGAAGGTCAAAGGCAGAAGAGGGAGACGGGATGACAGAGCAGAGGGTGGCGCACCACACTCTGGAGATGGAGGAAGGGCCACGAGCCACGGGACACAGTGGCCTCTAGAAGCCTGAGAAGTCCAGAGAGCAGATTGTCCCCTGACGCCTCTGGAAGAAAGGCAGCCCCGCCTGACTTCTAGACCTCTGCCCTCCGGAAGTGTAAAAATACAGGTTTGTGTTGTTTTATGCCATAAAATTTGTGACAATGTGTGACAGCAGGTTAGCCCCCCCCCAACCCCCCCACTCCCAGCCGTGTGCTCCGTGTCCTCATCTGTGGCTGAACAGCCGAGTGCCTCCATCACTGGGCAGCTTGGAGGATTTATGGAGACGTGATCTCAGAACAGCAGCGCCTGGCATGTAGCCAGAGGTCCACACGTCAGCCAGGCTGCTGTTGCCCCTGCTCCCAGCCAGTACATCCCAGGGGTCCCACGAGGGGCAGCGGCTGACATGATGCCCTGTTCTAGCAACCCCCGGGGCCCTGGCCCAGCACACTGCTCTGTGCTGTCAAAAGCAGAAATAACTGTCTATTTTGAGGCATCACGGAGGATGTTTCCATGGTTACCCTGTCATAATGACTAGTAGACAAAAGACACGAATTTCCACAGCTTTGGAGGAAGAGAGTGAGGCTGTGGGCTGGGCAGCCTGTGGTCTGAGCACCCCAGCTCCGCCCCTGAGTACCTCTTCCCCGCCCTAGCCCGGGGAAGCCACTGCACCGCACTGTGCCTCGGTTTCCTTAGCTGTCCCAGGGCAGAAATAAACACCCACTTGTGGTCCAGGGCACTCTTCATCCAGTGAAGGGAGAGTCTCTGTTTCAGCTATTGGGAGGATGACCTCATCCAGGGGTCCCTGCCCGCCACACCTGAGTCGGGGGCCCCCGGATCAACCAACTGACATGAGATATTAAGGAAGAGATCTAATCTCTGGGGCTCTTTAAAGACTCGGCTTGAACAACAACCATTTGTGTTCTCATCTGAAACAGCCACACTGGCCTCCTGCTAACTGGCTGCGGCTGCCTCCCTGACTCCCCAGGAAGGCTCAGAGCGGGCCGGATCCCATCCTGGTGAAGCCGACACCCCATCCACTCACCACCAACGGCTAGTGCGTGAGAGCAGGAAAACAAGCCAGAAGGCACACTGGGTGGGAAAAGGCTGCGAGCGATCCCTCTACCAACATTAAAGGGCAGGTGTCGGCGCACGGTATCGAGTTGGAGGACGAAGAAAAGTTCTAGAAAAAAATTAAAATACAACATCTATTCCATTTAGCACACCTGTATAAACCAACCACCAAAACCGATCTACACATGAGATTCACTAAGACTTCAAGTTTTAGGTTAAACTAACCGTTCCGGTCAAAGAGGGAGCGTAGCCCAGCTCGTTTGACAAGAGTAGAAGAATCCTAATAAAACTGGGCAAAGAGAGTGCCAAAAAAAAAAAAAAAAAGACATTTGAAGGCCAACGTCCACTTCACTTATGAATGTTTATGCAAAAAGCAGAATTTTTGCATTTATGCAAAAATGTCTGGGCCACAGCCCGGCCCCTGGAACAGATGGGGGAAAGGAAAATATCATGGTGGTCAGAAGCCACGGTGACCGTCCCTTCATGCCTGGGCCCTGCGAAAGCTTTCTGGAACCTCCGTGGGCTCTCTGGGCAACTCTGAAGTTGCTATGTTCCCAGCGGCCCCGGGAGAGGAGGCGAGAAACACAAATGGAGCTGAGTCATCCAAGATGAAGTTCGAGTTCTCGCACTCTGGAGTTCGTGGGCTGATTCACACGTGCCGCAGACACATACCACCCCCAACCCCAGGCGTGTGACAGCTACAGGCCCGGGATCCGCCCGTGTGTGCCATCACAGTAGTGACGGCTGGCCTTGTGGGTGGCCACATGCTCAGACCCCTGGGGAGTCAGATGACAAAAGCCAAGAGGGACCGACTTCCCACCACCAGCCCGCCCAAGAAACGTCATTCAAACAGCGTGGGGTGCACAAAGCTGTCTCTCTACTCCCCAGATACCACCAGCCTTCCCGCACACACACCTGCTTCCTGATTGAGTTGAAATCCAAGCTAAAATGCAAAAACACAGACAGATGTAGAAAACACGATTATCACTTTCCAGCACCCACCACTCAGGGACTATCTCTTGGCATATTTCTTTCCCCCTTTTTCTGTTTCAGTTTTTTTTGGGGGGGGGATAGTCTTTGCCTTACTTTCTTACCCCCACCAGACATTTTAACATAATCATTTCCTCATGTCATTAAAAATCTTCTGAATCAAGATTCTAAATGACTGAACAACACTCGAGTATACAGACGGCATTATCATTCACTTTTCATTTGCTCTGCTGGACTTCTAGAATGCTTTTGAATTTGGCCCCTATAAGAAAGGCTGGCCTGGGGCGCCTGGGTAGTTCAGTGGGTTGAGCCTCTGCCTTCAGCTCAGGTCATGATCTCAGGGTCCTGGGATTGAGCCCCGCATCGGGCTCTCTGCTCTGCGGGGAGCTGCTTCCCCCTCTCTCTCTGCCTACTTATGATCTCTCTGTCAAATAAATAAATAAAATCTTTAAAAAAAAAAAAGAAAGAAAGAAAGTCTGGCCCATGAAGTCTCATCCTGCATCCTTCCCATGGATCTCACATGGGCTCAGGCCAGGTCTCGGAGTGGAGCCCAGACTCTTCCCCAACCTCGTTCTGTGCCAGTCGGACCCAGAGCTGCACACAGATAAGTCTCCAGGCCACCTGTGGCCTAAGGCACAGAATAACAGCCCCCAGGGCAGTCTGCCCCCTAATCCACAGCACCTGGGAATATGTTCTGTTATGTGGCAAAGGGGAAACTAAGATCACCGATCAGCCAAATGATCCAGGTGGGCCCAATGGAATCCCCAGGGTCCTTAAAAGGGGAAGGGGAGGCAGAAGCTGGAAAGGGGGAAGCATGGATTCCTCCTCCCCAGAGCCTCCAGAAGGGACCAGCCTTGTCGACACCTTGATTTTTGTCAGCTGAGACCCATTTCAGATTTCCGAACTGCAAAACTGTAAGAGAAAAAATACCTGTGTCCTGTTAAGCCACTAAGTCTGTGGTCATCTGTTTGGGCAGCCCTGGGACCCCAATAGAGCCCTGGGCTGCCCCTTGGGGGCTGGGGGCCATCCACACACACACCTGGGCTTCCTGTCCATCCAAACACTGACAGCTCCGCACCTTTTTCTCCAGCTGGGACCCACCCTCCCTGGAGCCCAGCACGATCTCCCATGTACCATGTCCAACACTGGCCCATTGGTCCCATCTCTGCAACTGGCTGCCCTGCTCCCTGCATGCCTGTTGTCTGTCCTGGGACAGGAACCCACCTTCACCTGCTGCACAAACAAAACTTCATCATGGTCCACACCCCACTTGGCACAGGCTACCGGCTCAGCCTTCAAAGAACAGTTCCCAGAATCGGGGCTGACTCCCCACCTTGGCCATCCCACCCGGGGTGCACTGCTTCTTCTCAATGAACCTTGGGGTGGGGCTCCTCCCACCCCTGCTTCCACACTGACCCCTCTGTTGTCTCTTCTTCCCAAACACGCATCCCACGAGATCCTACCCTGCCCTCAACCCTCCGCAAGTGTCTGACCTCACTTAGAATAAAATGGGATCCTTCCAGGGCGCCTGGGTGGCTCGTTGGTTAAAGCCTCTGCCTTTGGCTCAGGTAATGATCTCAGGGTCCTGGGATCAAGCCCCACATTGGGCTCTCTGCTCAGCAGGGAGCCTCCTTCCCCCACCCCCGCCCGTCTCTGCCTGCTCTCTGCCTACTTGTGATCTCTCCCTCTGTCAAATAAATAAAATCTTTAAAAAACAAACAAAAAAAAAGGGATCCTTCCCCTGACCTACAGGCTTTCTAAGTCACCCGCCTTGCATGCCTCTCTGACCCCAGCTCCCGACACCCTTCCCCTTGGTCACTGCACCTCAGGTCCCATCTCAGAGCCTGCAGTGTCCCCCTTCTTGAACATTTTCCCCCCAGATATTGCATAGCTCAACAGCACCTTGGGGTGTCTGTTCTATTTTAACTTCTTGCTGCACCCTACTCCTTGGTGGCTGTTATTGCTATCTGTCACCACTTCCTGACACGGCACGACCCAGTGATGAGTTCATCGCCTGTCTGCTAGCTCTTGCTACACCCACCACAGCAGGAAACGTCTGGAGCATAGCAGGTGGTGTCCCAGCTCTGCTCAGAGGGCCATCTGCTCTCCCACCCTCGGGGCTGGCCTCTCGGTCCTCTGAATTTGCAAGTGCAAACTGTGCAAGGGGATGTCCCGCCTAATGAGGAAGCCAGTGGGGAAGCCCTGGAGAGGGACAGCAGTGCATATGGGCTTGCCTGGAGAAGAGCAGTGTGGGGAGATGTAGGAGGACCGGACTGGGCCAAGGAGTGGGGAAGGGCCAGCAGCCGCAGAGGGTCCTGAGCTCGAGCCCCTGAGCCAGCCAACAGCCACTCTCTTGGGCTGCCCAAGGAAACCAGGCTCCCGAGGGGAGAAGAGTGAGCCAGTCCCTCCCAAGAGACCTCGCTAAAACTGCCTCCAGGGGCCCACTGGTCACTCACTCATTCATTCATTCATTCACTCAGCAAGTGCTTATTTCCAGACACTGTTGCAGGCTCTGGGGTAGAGACAGAGAAGAACCAAAGTCCCCACTTTCCTGACTAGAGTCCTGTCTGTCCCTGTCCCTTCCTGCCACTGCAAGGTCACCCAGGGAGGACACTCTGGCCTGACCCCTTGATCCTCTGCCTTTGGAGGCCTCTGGGAAACCCAACAACAAGCAGCTCAGCCTGAAGAGTCCTAGGTTCAAGTCCTGCCTCACCACTTGTCACTCTGGGTGACATTGGACCCATCCCTGGAGCCTCAGCTCCCTGTTTTGTGCAGCACTCCGTCAGTGCTCGTGTGGGGATGACACGATGTGGGTGACAGCTGTCTGGGTGCCTGGCTCAGCATGTCCAGTGAGGACAATGGAAGTTGTCCTGTCATGTCCCCTGGACCTCACTCAGGCATCCCCCTCCCTGGATGGCGCTGAGGCGGGTTCCAGCATGAGGAAGTGACCTCGTGGAGCTCACAGGCTGCTGGGGGAGATGCCCCAGCCCACAGAAAGTTCTTCAGGGTGTGGCCAGTCTGAGAGAAGGAAGCTCTGGGGACTCCAGGGTCACAGAGAAGGGGCCTGAACCAACGTAGAGGTCAGAGAAGGCTTCCCCGAGGAGGTGACTGCTGTGTATGGTCCCTCCTTAGCTTCTGGCTCCCAGCTTACTCCCTGACCCTTGTTTTAGCAGCCTGGCCCCTAGATGCTGGGCAGCTCCTGTCTGGGGACTCGGGGCTGGGGGGCAGTGGGTGGCAAGATCAGCTTTCCCCTGCCCCGGTCAGTGCAGGAGATGCCTACGCCACTCCCACCCTCCCCGAGGCACCAGCCTCAGGACGGGCACTGCCCTGTCGCCCCCACTCTGTAAAGGGTCCCAGCTGGTGTGGACACTTACGTTTGGAGTGCTTGTCACACAGAGCGGCTGCACGCATGTCGCAGAGACGCAGGGAGCCCTTGCTGCTGCTGTAGACAAAGAGGTTGCAGTGGTGGGGGTGAAACTCAGATGCCGTGATCACTTCCGTGAGGTCCTCCATATTGGCTGGCTTGATGTCCACGATGTCTGGCCCGTCAAGGAAAGGGCAGAGAAGGCAGGGCACCCTCGCTGCTCTGCCTTCCCATCTACCCTATGTCTGAGCCACATCTCCATCCCCGAGACCCCTGGACAAAGCCCCAGACGGTCTCCAAGCTGCAGACCGGCATGTCCAACTGCCAGTGGGCTGCCCCCTCTGGGTGCCATTCATTGTCCCTGCAGCCTCCCCCTCGACTTATGCCCTCTCCTCAACCAGCACCCACCAGCTTCCCAGCCTTCCCTCCTCCCCCGACACCAGGTGCCGAGCAGAAGGCAAGGAGAGTTTGGGGGCCTAGCACGTGTGGGGCTCCTAGTGAACAATTTCAGTTCTCCTTGTCACTGATGCTTTGCACCTGGGGCTGAGTGTGTGGGGAGCCCCACCCATGGGCACCCACTCCCCTTCTGCCCATGGCATCAAGACTCTCCTTTGGGGAAAAGGTTCTCTGCCTTTCTGGATTCTCTGCCCTCATCTGTGCCTTCCACTCCATGCATGATCACCAGGAGGGCTGAGCACGTGGCCTCGCAGGTGCCACCACAGGGATTCCAGGCTTGAGATGCAGGGCATGCTGGAAGCAGCTGTGTCCTCTCTGCTGGGCTGGGTGGTGTGCAGATGAGGGGCGTGTTCGTGTTGCTGGGACAAGGGAAACCTGGAGCCTGCAGCTGGGGCAGACACCCCCAAAGTCAGAGCAGAGGAAAAGACCCGGCAATGCCATCTGAATCCTGAATCTGGACGTGCAGTAAGCCATGTTGTATGATTAAACATTAAACATCAATAAATCCATTTTCTATTAGGATCAGGAATTCTGTTGCTTGCAAAGAAAGTATCCCTGGCAGATACTCTAGAACCCAGAGAGGGTAAGCAACTTGCCCAGGATGGCTCAGCAGTGAGCAGCAAATCTGCGCTCCCGGCCATTGCTTATCGTCTACAAGAGCAAATCCGAACCCGTTGGTGTAGCGTTCAAGGCCCAGCACAGCCCCTCTCCACCTCTCCAGCTTTGGATCCAATTGGTCCCTGGGCCCTAAAGGTGCTTTCCTCGCTGACAGCGACACCCTGGTCTTTTGTGTCCCCAGTCCTGTGTGGGGCTCTACCCAGCCTGTCCCCTGTAGCTGAAATGCCCTCTCCTCCCTCTGCATCTGTGTGTGGGCCCTGGAATCAGAGCCTGGGGTTTGAATCCCAGCTCTGCCACCTCTTCCCCGTGCGATCAAGAGGAAGTTCCCTAGCTCTTTGTGCCTCTGTTTCTTCATCTGTAAAATGGGCCAACATTTCTAACACAGTAGAACTGTGAAAACTACAGGAGTCCAAGCCCCTTGCTTGCTGCTCAACACACCGCAGAGCTCAGTGAATATTAAGGACATTACTGCTTTTTGTTATCTGGAAAATACTGATTGAGACTCGCCTGCCATCAGCCTTCCCTCCTCCTCCCACCTGCAGCCTCAATAAAGGGGCATTTTGTGACTTTTGCAAACAGGAGAGTTTCTAAAACACCACAAAAAAATGTTGAAGCTGAGTGACCAGAGGCACTGAGGAGGGTCTGTGTGCTCACGCTCAAATACTGCTTCTGGAAACATCTCATTAACCAGAAACTAAGAATCATATAAAAATATAGAGGAGGAAGGAGCCTGGGCTGGTTTCCCAGGAAACTGAGGTTTTCTGGGACGATAAGAAGAGATTAAATCATAAAAAATGAGACTGAACAGTAAGAAAAAGCCGAGACTTCTGTGCTGCTAATTCCTTCCCCATCCTTCAGGGTCTAAGCGCCTACAGACTCCTGCTTGGGAACGGCTTCAACTTCTCCCCCAACCTTAAAATGGTGTCTGGGGAAAAGGTGCGGCCGTTTATGAAATGTCAGACACGTGAGCGCAGCACCTGTCTGATGCTTCGGCCCGGGGGAACTAAGTCCTCTCTGCCGAACTCGGGCCACAAAAGTCCAAGGAAGCCTGGGGACACGGAAATGCCCGGGCCTCAGGGAATCCAGCTGGGTTTGGACACCCGGTGCATCACATATTAGGAGACACATGTTTGCACCATGTTTCATCAGGCTGCGACTCCTGGGGGAGCAGGAGTCTGTAGGATAAGGTGGAAACACCTTGCCAACCACTCCAGCTTCCCTTCTGGGGCAGGGTGGGGGGACCTGTCCACAGGCACCACGGAACTCAGGGCAGCTGTGTCCTGATTGCTTTTCCCAAAGAATGGAGGGCAGAAGTGACAGGTGCCAGGCGTCCCCCCAGGCTGAAAAGCTTTGAGAGTCAGCACAAGGTGCGCCATGACAGCTTCCCCTCTGAGGGGAGGACCTGTGCCCCAGGGGGCCTGTTACAAAAGATACCTGAGTTGTTTCAAGCTTCTGAGACTTTCCAATGGTCTGTTTCTGCCCATAACCTACCCTCCCGACCCACTCAGCATCCAAGCCCTTTTCCTTTTCCCACCTTGGGATGTTCTAGAATGCAGCTCAACGAAGAAGGATCAGAGGTATGACATCTGAGCTCCAATCACTCTGTGTCCACCAAAACCAAAACTCTCACACACCCAACCATGACTGTTGTTCTGTTTATGACCGTCGTGAGTCACCGGCCGCCCACATTTACTCTGTGTCTGGCTCGTGGAGACGGAGGCTGACGCTCGTGAAAATCTGTTCACCAAGATGGGAAGACTGGGAAGCTGTGCGTCCCCAGGAAGGCAGTGTAGTGGGGGGGGCAGGGGGCTCAGAAGCCTCCTCCCCCGACCCCCATGTGCTGCTCCCTGACCTACAAGGGGCCCACGGCCAAGCAAACGGGTATGGCCTCTTTGCTCAAGTCTGGACTGCATGCTTCCTGCAACCCCATCATGCTTAACCGGTCCTGATAGCCTCATGAAACACCTGCTGGAAATATGTTCAAGGCGTGACGGCTTTTAGAAGTACACGGGGGTCAATGACGTCTGCAGCCCTCTGCAATGAGCAAGCCTGAACCAAGTGGCACACAGGGGCCGAGGGCGAGGCCTGTGAACTGAGAGTCCCATGTGTGGGGCTCGGCGGGGAGAGCCTCCCAGGCCGGGGTCCTGCTGAGAGCCCAGGACCACCACGCTTACAGCCCAAGCATCACTCAAGGAATCTCTTGCAGGAATTCTCAAACAAAGGACTCTGAGTACAGGGGTTGCTGGGGAAAGATAGATGGGAAACGTTTCCACATGACCCCGCTGGAAGAAGACAAAACCATAGTCATGGCCAATATGCTGGGGCCCCCGCAGCGCAAGGGCTCCCTGAGGTGGGAGCCTCTGAACCCCGGCCCAGAGCTGTGCCTGCATCTCCCAGGACTGCACGCATCCTTCAGGGCACAGCCACCCAGCTCGATCCCAGGGCAGCCTCCCCAAGACCCTGGTCAGCTCACCACCAGATGAGACCTACACCAGCAACCCGGCTCATTGCCGGTACAGGTGGGTCTCAAGGCACCACCCCTGTCCAGCTCCCTTCATCACATCATAAACTGGGCCTGGAAACGGACTCCTGACAAGGTACATGGGTTCAGAAGCCTCTATAAGCATGACAGTGACACCCCACCCAGATGCTGGAATCACTCCTCCAGGACCGGGAGACACTGGGTCCAACTGGGATCGTTATGTGGTGGCGTTGACTTTGGCAGGACCCGCACTGGGTGAGCAGCTGGGGGCGCTGGGCTGAGCCTGTGGTCTTCACTCTCTCTGGAATTCTCAGGACCATGTGCAAACGTCATTCCCATTCCTCACGCCTCAGTATCCCCCACTTGCCAAATGATGGTTTGGGCATGCTCCTGGAGCACCCTCTCCTTTGGAGCACTGACCCCCAGCTGGCCTCGCCCCCAATATGTGGTCAGCTGCATAAATCCCACTTGCACACGGTATTTTATGAGGTTCAAGGCAAACTGGCCTCCCTGGGGAGGGAGCATAATTAGACTCATCTACAAGATCCCCCTCCCGTCCCCCCTGCAAAGCCGCAGGAATTATTCATGTGCTCTTTTCCATCTAATTGTGCTCCCCCTTTCTGATGAGCTTTTGTCTAACCTCTGGTCACACCTTGGCAACTAAGTTTGCAGACCAGTTAGGTGGAGAGAGGAGCAGGTCACGCAGGGAGGAGGAGGAGGAGAGACGGTGAACTTGCTCGGGACCACCCCCCTCGACTGAGCATAAGGGACTTTTCTCGTCCTTATGCACCAGGTTGAATAGGTGACTAGTACCTGGCCACAACCTAACCCCCAGAAACTGCACATGTGGCCTCACTGAGAGAAAGAGTCCTTGTAGATACAGTGAAGGACCTTAAGAGGAGGCCATCTGGGGTTCCCGGAGTGGCTCTGAGCCAGTGACAAGTGTCTTTCTAAGGCCACATGACCACAGGGGCAGGGTGGAGAGCAGGTGGCTGCCAGGAAGGCCTGGGGCCCCCGGAGCTGGGAGATGCAGGATGGAGGCTCCCGGGGAGCCTCCGGAGGGAACACAGCCCCAACCAGCATGAAAACTGAAGTAGATTTCTGTCATAAGCCGCCCAGTTTGCGGACATTTGCTCTGGCATCTACGGGAAACTCAGACACCGGCTTGCTGCTGGGAGATGGGGAGCAGCAGCCTGGCTGTCATACTGGTCCTTGATACTGGTTGTCTGCCCAGCTCCCCAGTGAGGGCAGGGACCTGTCCATGTGCGTCGCTGCTGCACCTTCAGCGTCTGGAGCAGTGCCCGGCACACGACAGGGGCTTTGCAGAAGTAGGTGAATCCCCCAGCCCATCAGGGGCCCCTGCAAGGTGGGCCAGGGGTACACAGGGAGCGTCCCACCCAGCTCGAGGGAACAAAGCCGAAGCGCAGGCTCAGGGAGAGGCCAGGCCAGGGAAGCAGGGGACAGAGTCCTTGACAAGGGCCTTTAGAAGGGCCACTGCCCTGCAGCACGTAGGAATCCTTGCGGCATCCACGTGAACACTCCAGGGCGCGGCAGAACCCAGGAGGCATGCTGCACCTGGGTTTCTGTGAGGTTCTCGGGAAGGTTGCCTTCCTTAGGTCCCCACTGCATTCTGCCCACAGACCTGCTGGTGCTCGGCTTTCGTGCCCGGTCCGCCCCGTGGGCTGGCCGCCGGCACACTGCTTCCCGGCTGTGACCCCTCAAACCTCTCCAGCTGTGAGTGACGTGTACCCCATCCCATGGTGGAGGACATGGGGGGTGCTCGGGAAGGAAGAGCCGTCCTCTTGGGTCTTGGCAGAGGGGGCCCCGCCCGGAACTGGCTGAGCTGGTTTCCAACGTCGGTAATGCACCCTCTGTGGTGAGGGCAAAGCAGAGCAGGGGTGAGAAGTGCACACATAGGGCCAGGAGGGGTGTGGCCCCTGGAGTGCCAGGTCTAGAGGGAGGTCTCTAGCTCCTTGCGGCTTTGGGGTCCTGCCCCATATCTTACAGTGAATCCCTTTCCCTTCCAGGCCCAAGTGTAAATGGGCGGATCGCTCTACACCCAGGGCAAGCAAATGTCTGTAAAAGGCCAGAGAGCCAGCATGTTAGGTGTAAGAGGCGGTCAGATCTCATCTCGACTGCTCAGCACTTCAGCTCTATGGCAAAGCGGGTGCGGACAACATGAGTGGGAGTGGCTGAGCGCCCTTAAAACGCGAGCAGGTACTCTGACCCCCAGGGCTGGGCTTTGTTGGCTGTGGGCCCAGAAAGACTGCGGTCTTGCTTTTGTAACAGTAGCCTCCCCTCTTGACCCCTCACAGGACCAGAGTGAGACAGAGCCCCACTGGCCCGGCTCCTCCCTCCGGGGCCTGGCTGTGCCCTGTGAGCTCTGGTCCTTGCCTGGAGGAGTCAGCAAAGCTCCAAAACAGGCCTTTGTGCCCCCGCCCGGAGCAGAGTCTACAGCTCTTGCTGTCAAGGACACTGCAGCGTACTCCAGGCGGGCCTTCTGCTGTATCATCAGGTTTATAGAGATTTTTATAGAACCTCCTTCATCGCCTGCTGCCAAAGGGCCATGCCTTTTTGGCAGCCAGCCAGGGTCACATGGGTCCCCGGGCCGCATCACCACGATGTCCCACTCGGAGGGCCCCTGAAGTGTCAGAGAGAAGGTCACTGCAGCTTCAGTGGCCCTTGTTCCTCTGAGTTCACCTCTCAGCCTGGTTCCCCCTACACTACCGGGGGCGGGCCCCCCCCTTTGCACAGGTGCAAAGGGCCATCACTCATCCATGGCCAAATGTCCCCGCCCCCCTGCTGTGAGATCAGTCAGGCCCATGAAAACAACAAACATCGTTGGTTTGTTTGGGAAGGAGCTCAAGTGAGGAACAGGGATGGAAACCATCCCATAAACATCAAAGAAGCACACAGATATGAGCTAACATCACAGCAGGCTTTAGGGACAGCGCCACGACCAGTGACTCTACAGAGACGCAGCAACTGAGGCTGAAGACCCAGTCTACCCCTCAGAGAGCTGCTGAGGACAGCTCCCAACCCTGCACCTGCCAGCCAGGTCCCTCGCATCCCCGCGGGAAGGACCACCCACCCTCCACGCCCACGAAAGAGGAGAGAGACCCCAGGGCCGGCAAGTGACATGCCTGGGGCCACAGGTGGGCCATCGCAGAGCAAGGACAAAATCCTGGCTTCCTGACTCCCAGCCAGTGCTCCTGGCTTCCTGACTCCCAGCCAGTGCTCCTCCCTGCGCCCACCCTGTTCTGGAAGGAGGGCATCTCCACACGATACGCAACCCCACGGGCAAGGCAGCTGGGGCACACTGGACTGGCTCGTGACCCTGCAAGGGAGGTGCTAGCAGCGTGGGTGGGGTGCGTTCGATGAGGAGAAGGATGCAGCCTTGGGCTCCATGGATTCAACTGAGCAAAGCGTGGTTGATCTAGATGTCTCAGCAGGAACAAGCTCTTGGGATGGGGGCGATGGTTACCATGGGGACCGAGCAGCCATGGGGATGGAGGCAGCTCTGCCGAGAACCACGCCATAAGAAGCCGCCCCCACGGGCTCTCAGCGGACACTGGAGAAGGCCTCCGGCACATGAAGGCAGTCTTGTTGGGGAACAGCCACCAGAGCTGGGTTTTTTTTTTTTTTCAGCCAGTTTTATCCAAAAGATGACCTGGCTACGGACATGAGCTAGAAGCATTTCTGACCGAACCACATCAGATCCTGGAAGAGGTTCCTGGCAACCTTGGCCTCTGTATGAATTTGCTGCAGGCTGCCACAGCGTGGGGGGCTTAAACAATAAATTATTCCCTTCTAGCCCTGGAGGCTGGAAGTTTAAGATCAAGGCGTCAGAAGGTTGCCTTCTTTGAGGCTTCTCTCTGTAGGGTGTAGATGGCTCTCTTCTGCCCATCTCCTCACATAGTCTTCCCTCTCTGCTCTCCTAACCTCCTCTTCTTGTAAGGACAACAGTCACATGGGATTAGGACCTCCCTAATGGATTCCTTTTAGCCTAATCACCTCTTTAAAGACCAAATATAGTTACATTTGAGGTCCTGGGGTTAGGACCCCAACATATGAATTTCAGTGGGACACAATTCAGCCCATAACAGGCTCCTTCCCTTCTCTGCTCAGAACCTTACTAACTATGAG
>RCUC01131192.1:0-10367 GCA_003697995.1 Taxidea taxus jeffersonii
CATGTCCTTGCCTGTCCAGATTCTGGGGGCTGCCCCCACTCCTCAGCTTGTGACCCCTTCCTCACATCACTGCTACCCTTGCTTCTGTTGCCACCTCTTCTGCCCTTCTTTGTCACCTCTCCTGCTTCTGTCTTCTACAGCACTTGTGATGACTTTGATAAGTCACCAGATAAGTGATTCCTCTCCCATCTCAAGACTCTTGCCTTAATCACACCTGCAGAGTCCCTTTTGCCCTCTGAGGTCACAGGCACAGGGTCTGGAGATTGAGACATGGATATCTTTGGGAGCCATTATTTAGCCCACACAGAGGGTATTATTATAAAGGGAGCTGAGGCAAAGTGTTCTGGAAACAGAGGAGGGTGAGCTGACTCTACCTGGAAGGTTTCACAGAAGAAATGAGCTGGTCCAGGTCTGCATGGCTGAGTGTCATTACCCAGCCCAGTCTGGGAGATGGTGGGGAGGGTTGCCCACCTTCTTGGCGGAAGTTGGACTTCCAAGTGACTAGGGGTGTGGCTGCCTCCCCTTCACATTGTTTTCCTGCCTATTCTCTCCCCAGCTCTGGTGTGGGGCAGGCTGAGCGGTGGTCTTGGCACAGAGGCACTGGGAATGGAAGAGGTCATCTCCTTGAGACGAGCTCCTCAAAGTGGAAGGGGCTGCAAACAGCACGGCCGGCTGTCCTTCTCATCAGGCCAGCCTGCGAGGAGGGGCGAGGGAGGGACGAATCTCCGCTGTGTCCTAGAGGAGTCTGTCTTCCTGTGGGCGAGCCTGGTTTTGTTTATGTCCAGGGAGTGTGGGGTTGCTTGCCAAGCCTGTGGGACACTACAGTGTGGGAAGATGCGGGTAGAGGAGGACCAGTACTCCCCAAAGGCCATGGAGGCTTTGAAGGACTTTGTACAGTCCCACTCGTGACCCACTTCCAGCCACGTGGGAGCCCCCTGCTCTTAGAACAGATGAGAAGGGTCTTGAACATGATTCCAAGGCTGGGATGTCAGCCCAGCTTCTACTTTACCCCCTCTTTGTCTCTTGTCAGGTAACCTTCCTTTTGGACTTCTGTACCTTTGGATGGGAGGGAGATGGGTGGGCTGCCCTTCAAAGTCTAATATGAATGATTCACTTTTGTTCCCTTGAACCTGCTGGTGAGGGTTGTAACCTGTTTCCTCCTCAGTCAGTGAGGATATGGTGGCCTGACCATGCTCAGCCGTGCCCAGACCCCTTCTGGAAATCAGTGTGTACAGGTGCTTACCAGTGGCACCAGGCTGCCTATCCAAAGCTGTGGTGGCTGTCACTGGGGCAGGAGCCTGAGGCTCACTGCCTTCAGGTAGTCATGTACATTTTTTTTTTCCTTTTGGAACCAGCTAGCCTCTGTGATAAATGCAGAGGTGAAAAGGCACGTACCACAGTGCTAGCTGTTCTCACTGGGTTCACACTGAATCCTTAACATGGTCCATGGAGAGAGCAGTAATGTGCCCAAGGGTCAGCTTTTCCCCCGCCAGAGCTGGGCTGCTTGGATCCAGTCATGGGTCAAAGCCCTGGTCGGGGAGCTGCTCTGGCTCAGTTCCCATAACTGAGCTGAGGCCCAGGCACCCTTACTGACTCAGGGATTCCAGAGCTTTGCCTGGTTAATGTTTGCAGAGTTCTGGTATGGCAGGATAAATGATAGCAGAAGCTTTACACCTTTGTGGTGTCACTGGTGCTAAAGCTGTTGGATTGCTAACACCTGTTGGCACCCAGTGCTCCCACGTACCCAGCTGGCGCAGGGAAGTCACAAGGGCTGTAAAGGGCTAGGCCGCCTCTTTTCCTTGTTCCCCTAGGGCAGCTAATGTCTGGAGAATCCACTGGGGTGGGGTGAGGTTTACTTAGGCCTGGGTGTGGAGGGCGTGCCTGGCCCTGACTTCTATTCTAGTGTGTTCTCAGGAGACCTAACCGCATGGCCACATATTCTGGTCCCAGAGAGGCACAGGGCCGCCATGGCTGCATCTGAAGGGACCAGGAGAATGTGGATGTAGTGTGGTGTTGGGAGGGTCCTTGGAGATGTCCTGGAGTTTAGCCTTCACCTCTGACGAGAGTGAAAGCCAGAGGGGAGAAGGGGTCTCTGCAGTCACCCACCAGGAGGTTTCAGGGACACCTCTCTGCCTCCAGGCAGTGGTACTCACTGCCTGCAGTTGGGATTGTGTGGGGGCGGGGCCGTGTCCTTAATGTACTGTGAGCTACCGAGAAACAGACACGCTTCCTTACTTTCTGTACCAGCAGAGCCTTGTGTCTGTGGGAAGTGCCCAGTGACTGTGGCAGGAATTGAACTGCCTCTTCCAGGATCTCGCAGGTGTTTGGCACAGCACCATGCTGGACAGCCGACCTCGTCCAGGGCCTTCTTCACTGTGCCATGGTGCTCGCAGTCCTTCCCCCTGCCCCACCTGGTCTTGGAAGGCAGAAGCCACTGAGACTTCCACCTCTGGGAAGCTGAGGATATGAAGATGGGGCACTGAGAGGCTGGCAGTGTGGATGTGGGCTTTGCGTAGAAGAGTGGCAGCATGTGTGAGAGAACACATCAGGTTTCTTCTATCTTAGAGATCTCCATTCCAAGACAGAGGAGAGAACACAATCCATGCTCCAGTGAGGAAAGGTTAGGAAAATAGCCCCAGTGCAAGTATGCCTGGGCCTGGTTTCTACATCAACACTGACACTGGGGAGAGCCAAGTACAATTAGAGTATCATTGTAAATGGAGTTTGACTGTCGTTCAGGGCCGTAAGGTAGCCTGTGCTGGGAGACGACGGCCAGGCCGGGCTTCCGACCACAGCTCTTAGCCAGAATAACATGAACATCTCACCCACTCCTGCCTGGTGTATACCTCTCTTGCTCTCTCTTGCTCTCCCTCCTTCGCTCTCTCACACTCTCTTGGGTTGCCCATAATAATATCTCATTGCTTTCTCCCAAAATGTCCTCCAAAGCGTCCTCTGTCCCTCTTCTGAGGGTAGGCAGTGTTACAGTGCAAGGTGTGGCACACATGCACAGACACCATTTCCAGCTAAACCTGTGTTGTCTGTATAGTCAGACTCGACTTCCTCTGCTTCATATGCTGAGGCGTCTTATAATCGTGTGGAAAGCTCATGGCACATGATCAGGAAAAGGGTAGGTACTAAGAATCCATATCAGATACACAACAGCTGTCACCTGCTTGACACAAACTGCAGCTTGGCCTCAAGCACTGGGTTTAGAAAGGAGCATGTTTCTAACCCCATGTCTTCTCTCTCTGCTTGCCAGAGAGTTGGGGATGGAGGGGCCAGAACATGACTGGTGGGAATTCTCAAAGGTTCCCCACATATTCCTGTCTTTTTCTTCGTTTGCTTGCCTTGGCCCACTGGATCAGATCACTGTGCCCAGCTTCTTAACTGCCTTTCTGTTGCTGAAATAAACTTAAGTCCTGCCTTTCCGAGGTAGGAAAAGAGGAGTGAACATTTCCTCATAGGGCCACTCAGCCATTTTTATCTTTCTTTCTTCATAGGCCCTGTAGGGAGAGACAAAGCTCACGTAGGTGGTGTTGATGGACGTCGGGAGGTCCTCTTTGGCTGGAACCCCTCGTCCTACTGCTGTGGGCCTCTGCGGAGGCAGGGGGAGCAATGCCCGCCAGGCCAGTTGGGGGGAGGGTGTGGTGGCGGCTGCTACGACTGCCCACAGGGACAGGAAGGCCCAGTTATCTGTGGAAAGGAGTGGACATGGAAGCACGTATCTCTTCCATTTGTTCACTCGTCCATTCTCTCACCACCACAGAGGTCACGGGTGTTTGTTTGGAAGGGATGCTGTAAGGGTGGCCGGTGCAGTGATCTGATGGAAGAGGGGAGAGGTCTTCTGCAGTGAACTTTAGTTTTTTAGCTTAACAGTATATGTGAACTTCTGATAGCTTGGTACCAATTTTGGCCATGCTGTTTTTCCCCCATATATTGTTAGCATTTTCCCATCTGGGAGAAAAGCATTAGCCTAGAACATATCCAGTTATTTGGCTTAAACTTTATATTAAACCCCAAATCAAGCTTTGAAACTGTTAACAGCTGAGAAATGACCTTTCCACAACTCCTGTGGGCAGCACATGAGCTCTGCACCAGTGGATGCCCTATTTGGGGTCTTCAGCTTAGGAGGAGTGCTTTTATTTCTGGTGGCCTTGCCCAATGACAAAAAAATATATGAACGCACCCTAAAGAGAAGTTGCAGCCAGAGCTGACTGTGTGAGCTGAGGGCCCTGGGGGGTCAGTCTTCGAGACCTGCGGAAGTTGTTTTCTCATGGGTGTGAGAACGAAGGCCGTATTTTGGAGGGTCCTGTATCCATTTCCTATAGTTCGGTATTTACCTTGGGATCTTACTGTGTTCTCTGATAGACCTGGAAGCTAGAAATGGGCCAAGTGGGAGTTTTGAAGGCATCATGGGACCTTTAATCTTTTTTTCAAAATAATATAAGTACGTAGTTTAAAAAGTCAAATACATAACCAGAGTACAGGAGCGCACTGCTCTGTTCCATTCCTCCTTACCCTTGAGCCTGTTCGAAGAAGAGGCCGTTTCTCATTCTTAAAGCTAGAGAATTCTAGTGCTTACCTGTTCGTAACATGTTTATACTGCTATTTCTTGAGTTCTTTAAGGTATTATCTATTACCTGTGTACGCTGTAAGATAGGGTTTAGTTCTCTCACCTGTATGGCTTTGCCACACACACACACACACACGTACGTACACACACGTATCTTCTCTCATCCTTCCTCCGTCCTACCACATAGTTATATTAAACTAAATATTAGGGTTCCATTAGCAGGGTGTAAAATATGATGGAGTGTAAAAAGCATGCACACTCAAGCCATGTAGTAAACTATGATTATTATTGTTTTGTTTTTTATTATTTTCTTACATTTGGGCTCTTTTGCAGTTAATAGTTGCTTTCTTCCCCCGTCATTTCATTGTCTATATAACCTTGGTTGAACCCTAAACATTCTGACAGAACTGTAAAATTCCTCTTGATGTGGGCAAGTACCTGATGCAATGATTCTTTTCTTTTTCTCTTTCTTCCCTGGTAGCATCCCACATGGAGCTGGCTATCTTCTTGTTCCAATTTGGACTGGCTCTTCTCCAGGCCTACTGTGTAGCTCTTGACCAGCAACTCAGTTCCATCATCCTGGGAATTCCCTTCTTCCTCCTCCTGGGTTTCTTAGTTCCAGCTCTTTTCTTTCATTCTCTGTTTTGGTGAAGCCTTTTGAGTTTGGAGACCCATGTCTTTCCGACCCACACTGTTGATTGGTGGCTGGACTGGCTATGGGCTGTTAGGGAAGTAATCTTCCCTTGGAATTTTGAAGGTGCTGCTTTTCGTCTGTGACTTCCAGCATTGCTCTTGAGAAGCTCGTGTACAAAGGATCGGATTCCTGATCTTTTTTTTTTTTTTTTTAAAGGTTTTTTTTTTTTTTGTTGTCAGAGTGTGCGAACGAGTACAGGCAGACAGAGAGGCAGGCAGAGGCAGAGGGAGAAGCAGGCTCCTTGCTGAGCAAGGAGCCTGATGTGGGACTCGATCCCAGGATGCTGGGATCATGACCTGAGCCGAAGGCAGCTGCTTAACCAACTGAGCCACCCAGGCGTCCCAGGATTCCTGATCTTTTGTAAACAGAAGAATTTTCTCCCTGAAAACCTCGAGGAGTTTCTTGTTATCTCTTGAGTTCTAAAATTTCATGAAGATACACCTTGGTGTGGATCTTTTCTCTTTCATTGAGCTAGAAGCCTGTGTACCTTTCAACACAGAAAGTTCTGCCTTTCTGGTCCAGAAAGTTGTTTGTTTGTTTGTTTGTTTCTGGCAATTTCCTTTGTTTCATTTTCCTTGGTCTTTGCCTCTAGAACTTCTAATTTGTGGCTATTGGTTCTTTTGGACAGAGCCTCTGATCTTGCTGTTTTCTTGCATTGGTTTATCATGCCTGAGATTCCATTAACCTTGCCTTCCATCCTTTTATTTCTTATGCCAGCTATCCCATTTTCTTATTTTCACTCTGATTCTTGTGCCAGCTATCATGTTTTTGGTTTCTTAGGGCTCATTTTTTGTTCTCTGTCCCTTTTTATAGCACCTTATTTATGTTTCACGGATGCAGTGCTTTCTTTTATAACTTAAGCTGTTTTGAAGTGCCATTCTGTATATGGTCTGACTTCCTTTCTTCTTAGTTCCCTTTATGCCCCTGTTTTGCTCTTGGGCACTCTCAAATGAGTTGTCACCCCTGGCTGTACATTTGTGTTTAAGAATAAGGGTATGCCTGTGTGAGTGTGTGTGGGGGTGACTGGCTGGCTTCGCCCTATAGAGACAGTCGGGCAGGAAACTGATGACTTCAGGGGGATCCTCAAATGTCCCCACATTTAATTCTCTCATCTCAGTCGATGCCAGCTTTAGGAGGTCTTTCTCTTGGCCTTGTCAGATTTCCCAGGTACAGTCCTCATCTCCAGTGTAGGGAGACCTGTGGGCTGTAGAAGGACTTTCACACCCTTTCCTTCCCCGCAGTGGTGCCTGCTACCCCAGGTCCAGAGCCCTTCCAGAGAGTACCCTCTGGTTACTGCTGATGGGAGCTGACCCCTGGTCTGGCTGCTTCTTGCACAGGCACTGATCAGTCCTCTTTTCAGCCTCACCTCCTTGGTCACAGATGCCTGGGGCCTCCAGGCCCTGAGCTTGCTGGTGTTAAGGGCAGTGTGGGCCAGAAGCTTCCTCTGCTCGACCCAGTCACTCTCTGTGTATGCAGCCACTTCCTACGTTCCAGTGCTTGAATGATAGCCCACATCTGCTTCTGTCTCTTCTCTAGTGTTTCGTCCTTGAGAGTTTATACCTTTTACAAATTCCTTCGTGGTCATTTTTATTAGGGTGTTAGCAGGACCTTGAACACACTGGTGTGTTCAGTTGGCCATGTTTAACTAGAGGCCCCCCTCATGCATTTCAGGAAGACTGAGGGCGTGTGCTGGTTTCCCCTGTTGGCAAGTCATTCCTGCCTTCCCGACACCTCTGTTTCTGTGCTACTGTTCCCTGGTGTTCTCTGTCCTTGTTTTGTCCTGTGTGGGTCATGTTGTCCTGGGTCTGTATGGCTGTTTCTGTGTACTGGGCAGTTTGGGAGGGGATTCTGTCCTTGTGTTTGAGAGCGAATGCACACATGCCTGCCAGGGGGTGTAGTGTATGTGCCTTTACCCCCTGAATTGAATGTGCTGTGTGTGATTTGCCTCAACACCTTGTATAAGGAAGAAATACTTTCATAAATAGTTGAAATTCCAGATTCTTTTGGTTGGAAAGCCAAGGGTTAATGATGACTATTAACCCTTTTGCAGAGGAGCTGAAGGGAGAAGTTTATCTAATCTCCCACTGCTGAATAAGGCCCTTTACTGATCAGGACCGTCACCTACTTACACCAACAATAAGACCCTTGTCACAGATGAGGCAGGTTCTGCAACTGATACGCTGCCTGCCTTGAGAAATGCCATCAGGGAGACCTGGGGCTCGGGCCCATTCTTACCCCAAGATCACATAGCATTGTTAAATTTTCCTTTTCCCTACACCAAATGCTTTCCCAGTGACTCTCTCCCTGGGACCTTTGGAAACCAGGAGAGAGGTTGACTTCATTCATTGACTTATTGCTTCTTTGTTGCATGCCATGGACAAGCTGGGAGTTGTGGAAATAAAGGTGAAGAGGAATCCCTGTCCTCCAGGGTCGCATAGTCTCTGGTCATCAGCCCTCTTGGGGAGCATCAGGGCAGAAAGAGATGCGCACATCCTGGCCAGGTGCGGGAGCCAGTCCTACGAACTCTGGGACTCCTTGGAAAAGAACACTTGGGGAATAATCTGGAGGTAGAGGTGGGAGGGTGCCTCTAGGGGGAGGGAGTGATCGGTACAGAAGGCAGGATTGGTCAGAGCACACAGACAGTGGTAGGAGATGGGGCTGAAAAAACCTGGTGACGTCCCCCCGACCCCCTGCCCCTGCCAGAAACAAAATATGTTCATGGTGAAAAATGTGGGAAACACAAAAAGGTGTGCAAAAAACAAATTGCCCATTAAATCTTATTACCCGGAGATAAAAATCTGTTAATATCATGGTTTGTGTATCTTCTTAGTGTAGTTTTATATGTAAACTTTGAAGCAAAGTCTTTGATACATACTGTTCCATCAGCTGGCTGTATTTGCTTCATTCTCTACTTTTGGACATTCATGTTGTTTTCAGAATTTTTTCCTTTTCTTTATTTAATTGATGCTTCAGGAAACATTCCCAGAGGAATAGGCTGGATCACACTCCAGAAAGCCTGGATTTCCTCAGCACCAGGCGGGTGTCCTCGTTGCTCACCTTCTTCACATTTCTCTTTTCAATGTGTCTTATCCACATTTTGTGTGGCTGTTCCAGAGGTTGTAGGGTGATGCTTTCTGAGTGAGGCACGCCACAATTAAGACCAAATTTGTGGTCTTAGTTCTGAGTTAGCCTGACTCACTGGAAGCCTGCAGATCATTGAAAAATCTTATTCTAGATCCCATTTTATTCTTCCACCGTCAAACCAGAACTAATAGCAAAGGGAGCTGGGGACTGACCTCTCAACATGCCCATCCCCCCACCCCTGCCCCTTACTTCTGAGAGCTGGGAGCTGGGAGCAGGCAGTTGAGGGGTGGCCCTGCCTGGGGCCCTGCATCCCCCCTCCCCTTCCTCAGTGCTACCAGCACTGCTGTGAAGTGGCCACAGTGGCCCAGCTATTAGAAATGCGGAAACCGGCTAGGCAGTAACACAGAGAGCAAAGTGGCTTCCAGGGGTCTTAGCCCTGCTGATTTCTCCTTTTCCTTGGAGTCAGATGTTGCCCCTGCCACGCTCTGCCTCCTCCAGGCCCCTTCCTCTCTACTACCCATTTGCCTTTCAGAACTGGGATCAGAACAAAATTGTTTCCGGCCCCAGAAAGGGCTTGCTTAATTCCCATGTCTCTAAAAATATCTGTGAGACTCTGCCCGCCCAGTCTCCGCCCTACAGAATCTCCTTTCTCTCCCCACCCCTCCTCAACTTGGGGGAAGAAATAAGATCTCCCTTTCATTGCTCTTTCCAGGCTCAGAATGGAATAAATAAGAAACGCTGTTTCCACAGTTAAAAGGGGAAAACTGCCTTTGTTTGGTCTGGAGAACTGCCACCGTGCCTGGGTCCAGGTCCACATTCGGAGGATCCTGATCCAGGAAGGGAATCAAGGAGGAAGAGAGAAGGGGACCCGAGTGAGGACCTCTCACTCCCTTCTGTGTGTGGGGTGGCAGACATCCTGCGGTAGGCGGGCAGTAAGAAGTGAGTCTTGGTGTGGGAATGAAGCCGTCTCCCAGGCCCCTGGCCCCGCCTGGTCAGCACAGACCCAAAAGGAGTCTGTGGGAAGCCTCCAACCTCAGAGGCTGCCTGAGGCTCCCGGCGCTTTCTCAGGCATTCCTGGATTGGGACAGAGCCTCAGACCCCTCCCCCGCCCCACCCCCCAAACCTTGGATGCCTGCCTAATTGAGGCTTTATTTATTTCCACATTTTCCCAGCTCTGTATAAAGAGACAAGCAAGTGGGCGAGGCCTACAGAAACTCTAAGAGCATGGGGCAGGGGATAAGAGGGTGGCTAGGGGCAGAGGAATACTCAAGGGTCTGCTTCCTTCATCCTGGAGGGGCTGTGGAGGGTGGAAGGAGCAGAGAGGGGAAACTAGGGCAGAGGAGCTGCCAATTGAGGCGGTTGTGGGAAGAATTTCTTTTTCCCCCCACTCAGACCCAAAAATAGCCATGTCAAAGGCACAAGCCTTGTAAACGGGGAGCCAGCTGAAAGCCATTTGCTTCTCAGCCCTCCTCCCTCTTCCTCAGCTCTTCCTCACCAGGCCCCTTCATTCTAAGCTCTTGCCCAGTTGTAGAAGAACTGGGCCACCCCGTACTGCACCCTCACTGGTTCCATCAGGGAGCTTCCAAGTGTAACTGACTCACACCTAGGCACACTCACAGGTGGCCATATCCTAATGTCATTTACTTTTTTTATAATTGAATTTTCCCATTCAGATTTCTTAAAGTGAAGCAGATCTATGGCTAAAATGTCAACAATAAAAAATAACGTGAAGACGGTATTCGCATCTTGAAACAGTAGGGATTGGCCAGATGCAAGAGAACAAATGCCACGAAAACCGTGTACTGTTACAGCTGTTTTTCCCAGTTATAAAATTAACATGTTGATTGAGCAAAGTTTGTAAAAACAGGAAAGCACAAAGATGAAAAGATAAACCGAATGTCCAGGAAAATCATCCGCTGTGAACATTTCAGGGCTTAAATGATGAGAGGCCCTTTTGGTTTCCTTGCTTAGAGCTGTTCCCAGAGGAGAGATCCTTCCAGGCATCACCTTGCTGCC
>RCUC01131193.1:0-20289 GCA_003697995.1 Taxidea taxus jeffersonii
TTTGCCTTTTTATGCACCTCTTCCTTACATACAGAGTTGCTTCCCTGAGCCATTCTAGCATCTTAATTACAAATATCATAATTTTAATTCCTAGAAACCTTAGTTTCTAAAAACAAAGTAGTAACTGAATGTGAACTGTACTACTCCCACATCTTCCCAAACCTCGCTAGATAATCAGCTTTTATTTTACCAAACTTATGAGTTCAGTTCATGTTAGGACTGGTACAGTTTGCCAGCAAAAATGACACAAGATCATGGTTGATTTTCTCTCTGGAAGTTTTCATGGGTAATTGTTAAAAACAAGTTGGTTGAAATATTAAAAAGATTGTAGACAAATTATTAAATGGCTTTCAAAATCTTTGGTAACCTAACACTTTGAAGTTTTGCTAGGTTAAAGGATAAATTGGGTTGATTTATTGGATATCTGAGTCTTCTGTAATATAAAATGCTGAAGCATTAATTACTAAACATAGGTTTAAAATATTCTATTTTTTTAAAGATTTTATTTATTTATTTGACACAGAGACAGAGATCACAAGTAGGCAAAGCAGCAGGCAGAGAGAGAGGGGGAAGCAGGCTCCCTGCTGAGCAGAGAGCCTAATGTGGGGCTCGATCCCAGGACCCTGAGATCATGACCTGAGCCGAAGGCAGAGGCTTAACCCACTGAGCCACCCAAGTGCCCCCAAAATATTCTATTTTAATACTAGTGTCAGGATAATTTTCTCAGGTGCTGTTACAGGATGTGTCAAGATTGCTGTAGTTTTGGACTGTGTATCTTAAAATCCACTAATTTTCTCTCTGCCATAAATTGGGAAATGTTTTCCAGGTACTTCCAGTGGGCGCTGTGATTTTGAATTTGACCTCTGTTCTTGGGAGCAGGAGCAGCATGATGACTTTGACTGGAATCTGAAAGCTAGCAGCCTCCCTGCTGTAGGCACAGAGCCAGCAGCTGATCACACCTTAGGAAACTCCTCTGGTCATTACATCTTCATAAAGAGTTTGTTCCCTCAGCAGCCCATGAGGGCCGCCAGAATTTCCAGCCCAGTCATAAGTAGAAGAAGCAAAAATTGCAAGGTAAGAAAAATACCCAGAAATGTTGTGACTGCTGAGAGCGCTAATACAGAAAATGGAATGGCCAGGACCAGACCAATGCTGAGTTTGAATTTCTTCAACCTAGGATATGTATGACAAGGAGAAAGTACCCTAAGGATGAAAGAGAAGGGTTGTTAGAACTGTGGGAAGAATTTATCCTATTGATAAATTCCATCCATTGTTATTATCCGTAAAGTATAGGATAGTACAAAGGAAGTAAAATGCAGTTGCTTCCCCTCAAGGAATTTAGTACTTACTGGAATTATGAGAATATCACCATCAGAAAGAAAATTCAAGTAGTATATAGTTAAATATTCCCAAGAACAAATGTTAGAGATAGTTGGATCCACTGTAAAATGGTTGAAGAAGTCTTCATGAAAAAGGAAAGATGAAAATTAGCCCTAAAAAAAGGTAGAAGAAATTCCAGAGCCAGAAGGAAAAGAGGGTTTGGCTATTATCCTGTGGAACTTTCAGGAACATGTTAGTACTATTAGAAGTATAAATAGGATTGTATGGCTCTTTGGGACAACCAGCCTCTACGATGACTGTGTATTTTCAGGTCCTTTCCTTTTGTTTATTGATTCCTTTTATTTCACAAAGAATGGGAGTCAGCTGAGTTAGGATCTAAACTTAGATTTACATATAACATAAATTAACCACTCAGAGATGACTTCCCAAGAATCTTGCTTAAAAAGAATAGTATATGAATAAATGTGCCATTTATATTTACAATGGGAAGTGTGATCTCCATAGGATTGGAACACACATATTCTGACTGGTGAGTTTTCAGGGTCTGAACACTGAAAGGAAAGCAAGTTACATTCAGAAAGATGTCAGCTGATCAAAGAATCAGGCCGGAAGACAATAGCATGATCGAAATTTTTGTTGTCTTCAAAGTATAATATTCTTGTGTTGCCACCTCCAGCACATAGCCTTAACCTTTGAAAAGAGACATTTTAAACCCTTGGCCCAAGGTGCCCCAGATTCCCTGCCCCCATTACAGATGCTCACTCCTCTGCTTTGTACCAAACAGCCTTCACTTCCTACCATTGTCATGGTTTTAATGCATGTTAAGTTTTTAGTTTGTATTGGAAGTTTTTCTGTTTCATCTTAAGTTGATTTCGTAGTTTAACTCTCAGGGGGTAACCTCATTTCTATTATCTTGTGAGGCACATTTGATAGAATTTTCTGCAAGAGAGTGACATGATCTGATCAGAGTTTTAGAGAGAGAACTCAGCAGTCTAAAGCAAATATAACAAATTATACAGAATAACATTCAACTTTATCTAATTAGTTTGGCAAAAATATGAATTTTAATCAAATATATTTCTCATATGTTTTGTTGTTTTCCACATTACTTGATAGGTTTCTCCAAAATAAAGCCCAAGCATACCAGATTTTTTTTTTTAAGCACACCAGATTTTATATATCAGGTCTCTATCTATAAATCTCTTATGTTCATAGACATTCTGAAATTTACAAATTTTAGTCTTAGAAAGCTAATTAAAAATTAAACACAAAATGTATAGTATTCCAGCTTGATTTCTTGGCTTTTTTAACTTAAGCTTCCTCTGAAAATGCTCCAAAGGTTTGTTTTTCATAGTGTAGTAACTCAGGATTTCATCCATCTCTATTTTTCCCTGGTCCCGGAACTGTAGTCCCCACTGTTTTAAACATCTGTGTGAGAATAATGAAATATGCCTAGAAGAAATGTCAAAAAATTAATGATGGATGGTTCATTTTATGAATATTTATGATATAGATTGAATACAAAGAAGTGAGGAAAGGTCATGCTGGGAATAATTGTGTAGCTCATATAAAAAATATGTATATCAGGTAAGCAGAGTGACCTCCCAGATTTTGTGAAAATCCTTTCTGTCACTTGACCTTGTGGAATACCTTGAAGCAGAACAAAATCAAATTGAAGATTTTTCGTCCTTTTTAGGGATGGATGGTAGGAGGAATGAGACAGATTGATGTGGAAAGGGATGAGACCTTTGAATAACTCTGAAATTTTCAGAGAAAGTGCCTCTCTAGTTGAATCTCATACTTAGCATTCCCTCACTATGCCCTGCAGTTAGACTATATTGTTGTCAAGTATTTTCTTAACATGTATAAACACACACGTTTATATGTTTGCATGTTAACCACATGGGATCGTTCAAAAAATGACCTCAAGAAGACAGAGAAATATTTATTGCAACTTAAGAGGTAGACCTCAGATTTGTTGCACAAATAAGACAAAACAAGGTAGATGACTAGAAAGGCCTTGTCTGTCACTGCAGAGGGTCCAGACAGACATGTGTGACACGCATCGGACCATTTTCCCTGGTGTCTGTTGATTTGCTGGTCAAGAGGTTGGCCATAGGCCCCTTATGTTTCTTCCTCTCATGAGTCATATAACCCAGATTTCATGAGCCTTCTCCCAGAACAAGTCATAACGGTCACAGAGCTTGTGTTGGAAAGCTTTGTCAATAGAAGAAATAATTTTGGATCACAGAAGGTTTCATCAGCTAGGAAATTTGAGTAGTGTCACTTCACATGGCTTACTTATTCTATTCTGTTTATGCTTTTTGAAGAATGCACTGCATATTTTGTTTAATCAGGTTCTTTTCCCCTTAAACACATTCATTCCTTTCTTTCTCTAGAGTGTAATATACATGACTGCTGGTATTTCAAAAATACCTTATTTTCTGTGTGGGGATCACTCACCTGTGTTCCCTCATTCGTACACATGATAAGGCAAGCTTAAAAGTTCTCTGAGTTGGTATTTTTTCTAACCTACACAGTTCTTTCTCCTAGAATTTCCCCTAACTTTTCCCTTCTGTGTAACAATTACTAAGAATCTGGTGAGCTGTTAATCTTTGAAACTACTTACATTGATTTTTCCTGTGTGAGGAGAAATGCCCAAGGCTGCTTTCTTAGATCATATCTCTAGCATTTCAGCTAAATTTGGATAACTGCTGTTCTGTTGCTGGTAGTTGGTCGTAGATATTGGAGCCCTGAAGATCGTGTAGATCTAAGAATGTGTTTCAAGTGCAAGAATATGGTAGAATAAGCAACAGATTTCTCCACTGTTCTGAAGAAAATGATTTAAATTTTAAAAGACTGAATGAAAATGGTCTTCCTTAGTTCCTACTATTGTTTAATCATGAAGAGTCTTTAGATAATGGATCACTTTTTAATGATATTTTATTCCTTTGCCAGTGGACTTTAAGAGTTTATTGGGAAATTCTCCCTTTAGAAGTTAAAGAATGATTGACGCCTGGGTGGCTCAGTTGGTTAATCAGCTGCCTTCGGCTCAGGTCATGATCCCGGCATCCTGGGATCCAGTCCCACATCAGGCTCCTTGCTCAGCAGTGGGCCTGCTTCCCCCTCTGCCTCTGCCTGCTGCTCTGTCTGCCTGTGCTCGCTCCTGCGCTCTCTCTCTATCTGACAAATAAATAATTTAAAAAAAAAAGAAGTTAAAGAACGAAAATAAAGTGCTCAGGTTTTCATCTAAATTTCTTTTTGATTCTTACTGCTCTGTCTTCCATGTATCGTAACTTAGATTTAAGGCTGGCCTCACTCTACTCAGTATTAGAGTACTCACAGAACAACAGGGCACGCAGATCTAGTTTTCCTTTCGGAGTCTGTTAAAAAAAGGAGACGGCAATAACGATATAATTGAAAGTAAAGTGGAGTTAATCCTACTAGTCATATACAATATTCCTGTTTTTGGTTACAGATCATTTTTCATTATCACATGTATGGAAATGGCATCGGGGCACTTACCTTGATCCAGGTGTCAGTCTCCAACCAAACAAAGGTCCTACTTAACCTGACTGTAGAACAAGGCAATTTCTGGCAGCGGAAGGAACTATCACTGTCTGGCGATGAGGACTTCCAACTTCAGTTTGAAGGAAGAGTTGGTGAAGGACACCATGGTGATATTGCCCTAGATGACATTGTGCTTACAAGTAGCTGTCTGTCACCTCATCGCTCCAGGACAGGAGACCTCCCCGAGCCTCTTCCAACAGGTACATTTTAACAACATTTTAAGTTGTGATTGCTTGGTATGTTTCTACAGTGGAAAGATGGAAGGGAAGCAAAGAAATGGAGAAGAAATGATAGAAGCCCCTAGTAATTCATTGCTTTCATAAAGAAAAAAGTCTTAAAATCTTTCAAGCCTTGACTTATAATGCTGTCCTCCAGATTTTTTCCAGGCTTCAGTGTGTGTTTACTAGTTTCTGACTTCTGTTTAGTCAGCTGCTTCTTAAATCAACAAAATAGGAGAAGACTCCTTTGTTTGCAGTCCGATTCAGAATTCAATCCTCAACAAATATCATTTTGCCCAATGAAATATAAGAACATCAGAAACAGAGTTATTTGATTTTAATTAGGCATGACTGTGGATGGGCCATTTACTTTATTCTTTTTAGACCTGTGGATATTGCGACTTGAACAGTTTCATTTACATATTTAAATAGTTCAGGAGATTGAATATGTTCATATACTCTTTTAAACTCTCCTTTGGCAATTTGTCTAAGGAATTATATCAGCAAATTGGTATGTGTATGTTCGATATAATGTGTATAGTACCAATGTTGTAGGAAGTGGGAATAGCAAGCACCATTGATCTGTGTGATCTCTCAGGGGTATGGAATGAAAACAAATGCTCTCTATATTATTAAAATGAAAGAACAGCAGATTTTGTCAATTTATAGGACATATTAATATTTAAACCCTGAGTTTACTGAAGAAACCAAAAGTGCCATTCCTTTTGGTATGTAAATTATATCTTTTATAATTAGTGAAAAAGAAAGTGCTTTAAAAAGAACAAATGTTTGCTCTGGCTTTAAGCATGGTAGATGGAATAAGGAACATTGCATTTAGTATTTTCATTTGGTTAAGAGGAACTTTCTAGATAAATGTTTCCCAGTTGACTACTCGCTGATGTTTCTAGCACTATGTGGAATAGTATAGAGAAAAACAAATGAACATTTGAAGGCTGTTGAGGTGTAAGTGTCCTCATGAAATTTTAACGCAGGAGCATTTCAGATGCCTCAGACTTCATCTGCTTCCTTGAGAAAAGCTTTGCTTTCCATTCTGTGTTGATTGTGTGGATGGTGGCTCTACTAGCTTGCGTATAGGTCTAGTCTTTGAAAAAATAATCTAATAGCATGTAAGTCGTGAGGGAGCAAGGTTTATATTCAACCACTTCAAACTTTTATGAACAACAATAAAGTGGGGTGCATGAAGAACAAATCAGTCTTGTGGGGAATGTCAGATTCTTAAATTGTGAAATCACAGATAAAAGTTAGTTAAAAGCCATTTCCAAAAGGAAAATTTAAAAGTATCTACAAAGTGGTATAGAATATATATTATTGGGGTGCTTGGGTGACTCAGAGGGCTAAGCCTCTGCCTTCAGCTCAGGTCATGATCTCAGGGTCCCGGGATGGAGCCCTGCATCAGGCTCTCTGCTCAGCAGGGAGCCTGCTTCCCCCTCTTTCTCTGCCTGCCTCTCTGCCTACTTGTGATCTCTGCCTGTCAAATAAATAAATAAAATCTTTAAAAAATATATATATATATTATCAAATGAAGGACACATATTAATAATGGTGGGGTTCTTTGTATATCCTTATGATACTTGAAGTATCATATTAAACTTTTTTCTTTTATTCATTTATTTTTATAATATTTTAATAAGCATATAATGTATTATGAGCCCCAGGGGTACAGGTCTGTGGATTGCCAGGTTTATACACTTCATAGCACTCACCATAGCACATACCCTCCCCAAAGTCCATAACCTTACCACCCTCTCCCTAACCTCCTCCCCCCGGCAACCCTCAGTTTGTTTTGTGAGATTAAGAGTCTCTTATGGTTTGTCTCCCTCCCAATCCCATCTTGTTTCATTTGTTCTTTTTCTACCCCCCACGTTGCTTCTTGACTTCCTCATATCAGGGAGATCATATGATAGTTGTCTTTCTCCGATTGACTTATTTCGCTAAGCATAATACTCTCTAGTTCCATCCACGTCGTCGTAAATGACAAGATTTCATTTCTTTTGATGCTGCATAGTATTCCATTGTATATATATATACCACCTCTTCTTGATCCATTCATCTGTTGATGGACATCTAGGTTCTTTCCATAGTTTGACTACTGTGGACATTGCTGCTATAAACATTCGGGTGCACGTGCCCCTTCAGTCACTATGTTTGTATCTTTAGGGTAAATACTCAGTAGTGCAATTGCTGGGTCGTAGGGTAGCTCTATTTTCAACTTTTGAGGAACCTCCATGTTGTTTTCCAGAGTGGTTGCACCAGCTTACATTCCCACCAACAGTGTAGGAGGGTTCCCCTTTCTTGCATCCTTCCCAGCATCTGTCATTTCCTGACTTGTTCATTTTAGCCATCCTGACTGGTGTGAGGTGGAATCTTATTGTGGTTTTGATTTGTATTTCCCTAATGATGAGTGATGTGGAGCACTTTTTCATGTGTCTGTTTGGCCATCCATATTAAACTTTTTGATGAATGAAAAAATAAAAGAATCTCTGCTCTTAAGAATAATTCAGTATGGTAAAGTGTTATAGGAAAAACACCTCAAGTAACTCTAATAGTAGGTAGGCTGTAATTAAGTGCCAGGAGAAATACACAAATCTTTTTGAGGATGCGAAAAAAAAAAAAAAAAAAGGAAGAAAACTCCCAGCTGAGGACATCTGATTTGAGGTTATTTATAGGATGTGCAGGAGTTTGGAACCTCACCTGGGGCTTATAGGAAGGAAGGCCTCCTTCAGTTTTCTGGATAGGGTTGCCATGTGTGAGTGCAGTAGATCAAATAATGAATGTGGGGAGGAAAGCACTGTGGGCACCCCTAAGGGCATGAGACAGGAGAGACGGTGTCACACAGGCTGCCAAGGTGGCATGTCCCATGAGTGGATAATTTGGCTGAAGCAGAAACCTAGTATCGCTCAGTATCTAGGATAATATTACAAAAGAAATAGGGAGCTAACCTGGGGCCAACTCAATTATTGGCTTGTTTCAGTTTTTTCCCAAAATGAACATGCATTGAAAATGTATTGACTAGTCTTAGGAAACAAATGAGAAGGAAGGAAGAAGGGAAGGAAGGGAAAGCGAAGAAAAGAGTAAAAGCTCAAAAAGAGATATCATACTCCTTTGCATAAAGTATAACTGGTAGAAATGGCTGTGGTAGAAGGACTCCAAGAAGAAAAAAATAAAAAGCAACTAAATTTCTTTATTTATATTATTAATGAACACTCTGAAAAATTAAGTGAAATACTTGAATTTTTTGATGGCTCCTTTAGCTACAATGCCCACATTCAAATGCAGCAGATGAGAAATATGTGTGTATAGAGTTAACATTCCTACAGACTATTGGAGTACTTGTAACTATGCCTCCAGAAACTAAAAGTATATGGCTTTCTCTTGGGAAAAGTGAAAAGCTACACCTTGTTTAGACTTGAACTATGAAGTGATTCTGACATGCTATGATTTCGTCTTGAGTTTAGAGGACTCTGTTGGAGTCACTGATATTTTTAAAGGAATGCTCTTGCTTGCTCTCTTTTTCTCTCTCTCTGTAGATTGTCGGGGTGGGGGTTGGAGGAGGGTGGCATCCTGAACACATCACTGATAGCATGAATGTCTAACAGAAGTATAAAGAGAGTCGCAAATGTAAGCCACATATGTAATTTTATGTTTTCGAGTGGTTCTGTTTCAAAAAGTGAAATCAATATATTTTCATTAACCTAATATGTCAAAAATATTATCATTTCAATACAAAGGCAATATAAAAATATTAATAAGATGTTTTAAATTCTGTATATTTTATACTCACAACACACCTCGATTGGGATTACCTACATTACCTACATTTCAATGTAGGATTACCTACATTTCAGTTGCTCAGTAGCCTCTAATGGCCACCATAGTGGACATAGTGGACATATAGTGGACAGTCTAGGAGGTGAAGTGAATATTCTAGGGCATTTTCAGTTCTGTCCATGGGGTTCCATTAGTTAGGGCAGAGTTTGTGAATATCCAAGAATTGCAGTTGTATGCTTTAAATAGAAGCACAGATATGTTCCCCCAACACCAAATGTGAAAGCACAGGTACCATGTTTGAGCAGATTAGCTACTCATCTCAGAGTCTCTTCTTACTACTGTGTATTGCATAACTGCCCTGAGACTTCCTCATCTGTAAAGAAGAAAGAGTATCACTTATTTCTTAGGCCCCTGAGAATAAAGAGGTCATTGCCTATGTAATTTGTCTAGTCTCATGTCTGGTACATGGTAGACTTTTATTCAATAAAATCAATTCATATTATCCTTTATTTTGGGCATCTTTGTCAGTTTTCCTTAGGTGGTATAGATATTTGAGAGTAAGCCTCCATTATTTGCACTTTATTAAGAATATGTTTCTGTCATATGTTTTGAAAAAAATGTTCTTTTCTTGCATAGATCACGTATAATTTTTTCACATTGCATTGTAATTACTCAATCTTATCACTTACTGACAGTCTAATTAAATATTTTTGATGTGTCATTAGTGACATGTGTATATATGTATCTTGAAAAGGCTGCTAATTTCTCTTTCCTGCGAAAACACTTAACTTGGAACTTGTACGGATTGAAGAAGGGTAAATGGCATTGTGTGCCATAAACAGTAGCTACGTCCATTAAATTTTGAAAATGACTCTTACTCACATGCTTTTCATTGATATTCATGTGGGTAAGCTAACAATTCCATCAAGGGTGGCTTAAAATAGGAAAGGCAAGAGGAGACAAAACATATATATTTAGGAGGTTGCAATTGAACTGAACCTGAAATCAGTGATTCTAATTAGTCAAATAAGACCCAGGGCTTTATTAGCAAAAGTAATATTAAATTATTTTTAAGTCTCTAGAAGTTATATTTGAGAGCTTATTTAGATGGCAGTTTTGTTAATTGCTAAGTGATGATGGATAAAAATAATTGTTTAATGAATTTTAATAAGAAAAAGGCAACCAGGATTCATCTTCTAAATGTCCATATGCAAATTTAGTCGCTATCATATTCTCTGCATTGTTGGCAGACATTTAATAAAAATTCCGAGTATAATGAAGGCAGGGAGCAGGTGTATGTGTGTGCATGGGTGTGTGTGTGTTTTAAATCCCTACAGTCATTTCCAAATATGAGTTATACAACAAATATATTTTGGGATATCACATGCTAATCAACATTTGCTTTAAAAATATGTAAGGCAATGGGGACCAAATGGTTAGCTCCTCTTTGAGGTCACTCATTTCTCTGAAATATTTGGCAGTAATCGAAAGTCTGCTACCTACTGATGAGAATGCTAGCACAGCAGCTCAGGCAGAGTCCTGAGTTAGGAAAATTTGGCCAATTGTGCTTGGCTCTAATTTAGTGAACCCTGTACAAAATGCTTAGTGCAAAATGCATGTGTCTGAGGTTTAAAGACATGGGCTTGGACCTTTGCAAGGCCCACTACATGTATAATGTCATCAGTTCTACTTAACCTCTCTAATTCTTATCTTCCTTGTCTCCAAAAATGGGGCTATTGGAATTTACTTCTGAGTGATCTGAAAAATAGTTAAGATAATAATATTTAGTGTGTTTTAAACAATACCTGGCAAAGAGTTGATATTCAGCAAATGTTACTTCTTTTATTTCTTGTTAACCCTCTTCCCTGCTAGAGAGATTACAAAGTTTCACTGTGTACATTGAAATTTATTGAAAGCATATTGTCTACTTGCTATTTTTTTCTCCAAATGTTCCAACTTACTGCTCAAAGCAAGGATTCAGACCTGCTTTGTCTTTCTCATTCTCTTCAAAGAAATGGCTCTCACAAAAGCCCCAAATACCTCATTGCTGAATGAATCCCTAAATTCTACCCTTGAAAATAATTTTAAAAAATGAATTTGTTGATGTCATTTACTATTCATAATCATGCAGAGGAAAGAAATATTCCTGAAAATCACAGAGGCGGATGACTTGGTTGCGTGTAATACAGAGAGGGAAGAGGAAAGAAGTTTTACAGGCATACTCTTCACAGAATATTTCCTAAGTTAATGTTACAGTAGAATACCTCTTATTTTCAAATACTCAAATCCATAGCATGCTTGTATCCATGTATCTCTTCTTCCTTATTTTGTGTTGTTGTTGTTGGGAGAGGGCACTAATATTTACACTGGAAAATATATTTAGATCACCCAAAACTCATTAGAGTACTCTTTAAGCAATATGTGCTACAGGAAAAATCTCAAATCCCATTCCAAATACAATTGGTAGACAAAGATGTTTTCAAAATTTCCTGCAGTAGCATTACATAGGATGTTCATCTCAGGCATTTTTACGGCTAAGAGAAGGCTATCACAGCAGCAAATCCACCATGAGCCATTATTTCACCGTGCATTTATCTTGACGGTCTTTCTTCAGTGACCTTCATAGGTAGTCATGCATTATCCAATTTGAACAAGGAATGCTTCTAGAAATTGAGAAAGTGTTGAAGAAATCTGTGGAGAGGAAAGCAAAACAAGTGAAATAGATTATGATGTAAGAGAAGAGAAAGAAAAATATAACATTTTGATTAAGGAGAGCTGGCTTTGAAGTGGTATACCAAAAAAAAAAAAAAACCAACAAAAAAAGAAAGAACTCTTAGAATATCTCATTGACAGATTCACTTCTAAGTTTGTTCATGTAAACATGTAAGGTTAGTCTTAGGAAGACAACAGTGAACTCTCAAAAGACCAGCTAATGAAACTGACAGACATTGCTGGCTCAAATGAATTTATGGCTCTCAAAATACAGTAATAAATACAATAGCTTTATTGGTGTTTCATGGTTTCATTTGCATTTTTAGAACTTAATTGTAGGGCGCCTGGGTGGCTCAGTGGGTTGAGCCGTTGCCTTCGGCTCAGGTCATGGTCTCGGAGTCCTGGGATCGAGTGCCGCATCAGGCTCTCTGCTCAGTGGGGAGCCTGCTTCCCTCTCTCTCTCTCTCTGCCTGCCTTTCTGCCTACTTGTGATCTCTCTGTGTCAAATAAATAAAGTCTTTAAAAAAAAAGATTAAAAAAACTTAATTGTAAATACATGGGCAGATAGGTAATGCATTACAGTTTTCCTATTTAAATAATGGAAATTGGCTATGGGTGTAGCATTTCAAAACCCAATTTCTGCTTCTTTGGAACACATTACTAATAATGTGTAGGAAGGGGCTATGCTTAGCTTAAGTTTTCGGTGGGACACAGTTGTGGATATGGTTAGCCAGCACTTGGACATGTGAGAGTTTGGATTTGAACAGGGAGACACTGACTGACACTGACTCTTCAAGTTTGAGAGTTCTGCTTGTGTGTGTGTGTGTGTGTGTGTGTGTGTGTGTGTGCGCGCGCGCGCGTGCGCCACTTAGGTCCATTGAAAAAATACTTGTCTTCTGTTCATGGATGTAATAACTAGTAACATCACCTACTCCATGGCCTCTCTTTTCTTCTTTAATGCAGTTAATTTTTTCTGGAACCCTTCTCCTTTTTTCTATATTCCAAGGAAAACTTAATTTTTCTCACTATGGCAGCTAGGTGTCTGCCTTGCCTTCCACTTTCTCCTGACCCACATTTGTGTATTGCTGCGATAGACTCTATTTTATGAAATTTCTTTCTTTTAGTTTTATAGATCGTACAACGGATATTGTATAACATTGGTGCAACTTGCTAGCCAATATATTTAGAATACTTAAAATCAGTTTTGGATATAGCACCACATAGTAAGCAGTTTTATAAATATTTATTCAGGGGCTTCTCCCACATTATTTATCCCATGTATCACTTTTATATTCATGAAATCAGTACTTCTTATGAAATTATAGACTGTGTTAGTAGAAATTAGTAGTAATGTTACATATTTTTTAAGGTTTTACTTTTATTCCAATTCTCATACAGTGTAATGTTAGTTTCATTTGTGCAATATAATGATTCAGCACTTACATACAGCACCCAGTGCTCGTCATGTTAAGTGCCCTCCTCCCCATCACCTCTTTCACCCATCCCCCCACCCACCTCCTTTCTGGTAGCCATCAGTCTGTTCTCTGTAATTAAGAGTTTGTTTTATGGTTTGCTTCTCTTTCATTTTTTTATCGCTCTGCTCATTAGTATTGCTTCTTAAACTCCACACATGATTGAAATCATATGATGTTTGTGATTCTCTGACTCGCTTATTCCCCATCCAATTCATTGCAGCAAATGCCAAAATTTTGTACTTTTTTATGCCCGAGTAATAATCCATTTTATCCATTATATATGTGTGTGTGTGTATGTACATATACGTACACACACAAATCTACCATTTTTCTTTGTATTAGCTAATATTGGCGATACATTAATTAAAATTTTTTCTTTAGTTGTTAAGGTAACCAGTGAATTTTTTTCAAAAATTTATTCTTTCATTTTACTTTACTACAATGTAATTATTGCACAAATTAACTATATAAAAGTAAGTGCAGTTGTGCAAACAAGATGTCATTTTTTATAGAATCATCTGGGATTGGAGGTGTGCTCTATTTTTTCTGCAATCGCCAGTTTTTTTCCTGCTTCTTGTAATAAAACTCTCAATAGTTAGTTAGGCATATAGAATTTCCCTTCTGCCATAAATGGAAGAACATGTTATTTCCATGGATTGGAAGATTCAGTAATGTATTATAGTTTAATGGTAAAGACATTTAATATTTTTATGTTAATGAAAATTGTAATGTTTTGTAAGAGGTATGTTTTTGAAATTTAATTTTTACATTGGTATATAGAAAAGCAATTAATTTTTTTAAAGATTTTATTTATTTATTTGGCACAGACAGAGAGAGCACAAGTAGGCAGAGAAGGAGGCAGAGAGATAGGGGGAAGCAGGCTCCTTGCTGAGCAGAGAGCCCGATGCGGGGCTTGATCCCAGGACCTCGAGATCATGACCTGAGCCAAAGACAGAGGCTTCACCCACTGAGCCACCCAGGCACCCCAGAAATTAATATTTTAAAATATTAACCTTCTAGGGGTGCCTAGAAGTGTCTTTAAGTGTCTGTCTTTGGCTTTGGTCATGATCCCAGGGTTCTGAGATCGAGCCCCACATCAGGCTCCCTGCCTGGCAGGAAGCCTGCTTCTCCTTCTCCCACTCCCGGTGCTTGTGTTCCCTCTCTCCCTGTGTCTCTCTCTCTGTCAAATAAATAAATCTTTTTAAAAAATTAACCTTCTGTATGGCAAGGGTAAGTGTATTTATTTAGGTGATTTTTAATTTTTCTTAGTAATGTTTTGGTTTTTTTGGAAAGAGTATTTTATATAGTATTTTAGATGCTAGGGGCAAAGTGATATTTTTTAAATACTTATTTTAAATGCTAAGGCAATAATTTCATTATTTTGTTGATATATAATGTTATATTAGTTGCAGGTCTACAACATAGTGATTTAACAATTCTATGCATTACTCAGTGATTACCACAACTAAGTGGAGTCACCACATGTCACCATACAATATTATTACAGTATTATCAACAATATTTCCTATGCTGTACTTTTGATCTTCTTATTTATTTTATAACTGGAAGTTTGTATTTCTTAATCCTATTATACCTATTTTGCCCATCACCCCACTCACCCTGGCAACCTCCAGTTTTATGTATTTATGAGTCTTTTTATTTTTGTTTGTTCATTTGTTTTGTTTTTTTAGATTCCATGTATAACTGAAATCATGTGGTATTTGCCTTTCTATGACTTATTTCACTTAGCTTAACCCCCTCGAGTTCCATCCATGTTGTTTAAAATTACAAACTTTCATTCTTTTGTACGACTAATATCCCATTGTTCCATACTTTGGCTATGGTAAATTATGCTGCAATAAACATAAGGGTGCATTTATCTTTTCAAATTAGTGCTTTTATTTTCTTTGAGTAAATACCCAATAGTGGAATTATTAGATCATATGGTATTTGTATGTTTACTGTTTTGATGAACTGCCATACTCTTTTGTATGGTGGCTGCATCAACTTACATACTCACCAACAATGCATGAATGTTCCTTTTCTTCACATCCTTGCCAACACTTATTACTTGTCTTTTTGACACTAGCAATTTTGATTGGTGTGAGGTGTTACCTCATCGTGGTTTTCATTTGTATTTCCTTGATGATTAATGATGTTGAGTATCTTTTCATTTGTCTGTTGGCCATTCTTATGTCTTCCTTGGAAAAATGTGTATTCAGGTCCCCTGCCTCCCCCTTTTTTAATTAGGTTGGGAGTTTTGCTGTTAAGTTGTATAATTTATTTACATATTTTGGCTATTATCCTTTATTGGAATAAAGATTTTGTATCTTAGTTTGTATTCAACTTTACTTCATTCATTAGTTCTAAGGTTTTTTGGTGGATCATTTAGAATGATACATACAAATATATCTATATATTTATATATATAAATATATAAATTTATATATATAATAAAATTTATATATATAATAAAATAAATATATAAATTTATATATATAATAAAATTATATATATAAATATATAGATATATATACATATAAAATATGTAAATAAACAGATAAATAAATAGATCTATATATAGATATATACATATAAAATATGTAAATAAATAGATAGATATATCTATATACAGAGATATATTTGTCGTTTGCAAATCATGACAGTTTTACTTTGTCCTTAACAATTTGGATCCTTTCCTACCTTTCTTGTCTGATAGCTGTGGCTAGGACTTTCAGTAATATGTTGAACAAATGTGGTGAGAGTGGATATCTTTCTCTTCCTGATCTGAGACAAAGTTTTCAGGTTTTCATCATTGAGTATGATGTTATCTGTGTTTTTTTCATATGTGGCCTTTATCAAGTTCAGGTATGTTTTCTCTAAACCCACATTGTTGAGAGTTTTTGTCATGAACAAATATTGTATTTTGTAAGTGCTTTTTCTGCATCTGTTGAGATAATCATATGGTTTTTATCCTTCATTTTGTTAATGTGATGTATCACAGTGATTGATTTGAGAATATTGAACCACTTTTGTATTCTTGGAATAAATCCCACTTGATTATGGTGAATGATCCTTTTAATGTACTGTTGAATTCAGTTTGGCTGCATTTGTTGGATACTGTGTAATTTTGATGTTTATTTGGCTATTGGCTTGTCTTTAGTTATACTTAGAGGATATCTAGTTTTCCAGATGTCACCAACAAAGATGTTCTATGATTTTTGTGTTGATAGTTGGCCTCTTGGGAAGTCAATTCTGGGAGTCATTCCTTTGGGACCACACAACAGATCACTCCTTTAACTATTTCTCTCTATATATTCTCTCTATAATTCTCTATCAAATCATATTCTGTTTAAAATAGAGTAATTTGTATTATCTGTGTTTAAATCCTGATCAATCAAGCATTTGGTACAAAAAGTTTGATCTTATTGTTTTTTTTTACTTGTAGTTGTATGGGTTTTCCAAATGTGCCATTCTGATTCTGAGAATACAGAATAATTTGCTTGCAAGTAGAATCAGAGCATATGATGGAAAGTGTTGGAAAGGGACACGTAAGTTAAAAAAAATTAAGCATGGAAGAAGGAAGAAGGGGAAACCAGTTTTTATATGAGAGAATAAGAAAGAATTGGGAACTAAAAATCACCTCTTTTTTGGATAAAGTGTTAGGAAATGATGAAAGTCAAGAATGGAATTAACTAAAGACAGTGTTCTATAAACTTTTTACAGGTAGCATCTTACACTCTATTTATTGAATAACTACTGAAATAATTTAAATTGTACTTGATAAACCTGTTTATAATGAATATTTCATTTCTTACTAAATGATTAGTAATATGATATCATTACATAATTCTCAAAAATATGCTTTGGCAAGTTAAATATCTTCCTTTGCATTTACATTTTGGTTCTTAGGAACTCGAAAAAGAACACTACATTTGTAATCTCTTAAGTAATATATGTGTTTGTGTTTCCTACAAACTTGATCCTTACTGAAATATTTATATTATAAGCAAAGTTAGAAATCATAACATTATCAGCATATTATCTTGGTTATCGGGTAACATTAAACTATTTTTATTGTTTGTGCCCCCAAAATATATTCCAGTTACATAAAAACCAGGAAAGGTCATATGATAAGCTATTTGAATGGTTGAGTGTAAGTGAAACAACAGAGATTATGTTTCTCTTGGAAGAAAAATATGATTGTGTGAAATCAAATATATTTCACAACCCAGTGAACTTAATGTGTCGGGAAATTTCAGCTTCACTTGAAATGCCAATTGGCTGTACCCTACTTATGTAGTCATGGAGAGATGCAGTTTAAAATAATTTAATTTTTAACTGTATTATTGTTCCAACAAAATGTCCTTTATTCACTTTAGGATTTTTTCCACATGAGCCATTTCTTTTATTTTGTGGAAAAAATATTGAGAATTAGAATATCTGAGGGGTATTATTTTAACTATATTTGGAATTTCCAATGAACATTGTCTGCTTTAACAGACATATGGACAGATAACTAGAATAAAATTAATCGGAGTATCATTTAAAATACCCCAATTGCTAATATACAATTTTGTGCCAGAATATGTGTGTTCTGGCTTTGAAATCTTTTCATCTAGAAAGATTTTATTTATTTATTTGACAGAGATCACAAGTAGGCAGAGAGGCAGGCAGAGAGAGAGGAGGAAGCAGGCTCCCGGATGAGGAGAGAGCCTGATGCGGGGCTCGATCCCAGGACCCTGAGACCATGACCCGAGCCCAGGTCAGTGGCTTAACCCACTGAGCCACCCGGGTGCCCCCATCTAGAAAGATTTTAATAGAGGAAAAGGTTTGACACTTTTAGACCTGGTTTCCTCCTCATTTTTTCTATTTATATTCTCTGAACTTTTTTTCTGGAAATACTTTTTTGCTTCTTGAAACATAACTATAAGTAGTCCCTTGAATGATGATATTTTAATGTTGAATCTAATTTAATTAAATGCTTTAATTTCAACATAATCTTTGAATGATAAATTCATTGGGCATAAAGGTTTAGTTTGACCATGATTTTCTATTAAATATTTTAATGGACGTTTTCTCACTGTATGTTGGCTTCCACTGTTGAGATCAAGAAATCAGCTCTTAATCTAATTGCCATTCCTTCATAAGTAGTTTCTTTTCCCCTCCGCTCTTAAGATTTTCTCTTTTTCTCTGATATTCCAGTAAATTGTGTGAATTAAGGTAGTCTTCTTTTTATTTATCCTGCTTGCGATTCATTGAACTTTTGAATCTGAGGTTTGATGTGCTTCATGAATTCTTAAACATTCTAAGCTATTATGTCTTTTGATATTGCTTTTCCCCCATTCAGTCTTTTCTCTCTGGATCTCTGGTAAGGCTTATTTTGGATCTTTTCATCTTCTTTTTCCTTTTAAAAATGAAGTACAATTTAGATATCATAAAATGTACATATTTTCAGTATATAGTGCAATAAATTTTGACAAGTTCATGCAGTATAACCCAAATCACATCAATGTATAGAACATTTCTGCCACCCCAGAAATTTTCTTTCTTCTTCTTCTCATTAATACTGCCCTCTAAAAAGAACTACTCCCCCCCATCTCTCCAGTCTGAGGCAACCAATGTTCTGATGTTTATCATTATATATTAGATTTGCCTGTTATGAGCTTCCTATGAATGGTATATCTGGCTCCTCTTGCTCAGCATAAAATTTTGAAATTTATATTGTCAAGTGTATTACTAATTTGTTTCTTTTTATCAGTGAAAAATATTCTGTTATGTGAATATATTATCATGCGTTCATTCTCTTGATGAACACATGGGTTGTTTCAAATTATTGGATAATGTGAATTAAGATGCTAGGAAAATTTGTGTGTACATCTCTTTGTGAAAATATGTTTTCTTCTTATAAATACCTGTTACTGCAATTTTTTGGTCATAGGACAGATGTATGTCTCACATTATTAAAAAATGATTATTTTATAATCCCACTAGTAACATATGAGATTGCCAGTTTGTTTTTTGCCAGATTTGGTTTGTTATTTTTTAATCTTAGTTCTCATAGGTATGAAATGATATCACACTGTGGTTTCAGTTTACTTTTGCCTGATGGCTTTTACTTGTGCTTATTGGTCATCTGTATATATTCCTCTTTGGAGTATCTGTGTAAGCTTTTTTTTCATTTTTATGTTTAATATTGAGTTATAGATATTTATTAAATATTGAGGATGTCACACATCAGCATATATATGTTATTACATATTTTGCACCCTCAATAGGTATCCTATTTCTTTAATGGTGTCTTCTGCTGTTGAGAAATGTCCAAATTTATCCATTTTTTCCCATAATTCTTACTACTTTCTGAGCCTTACTAAGGAAACTTCCCTTATCTAAGGTCACAAAAATATCCTATAGTTTCTCATAAGTTTTAGAGCTTTTGCTTTTTTTTTTAAGATTTTATTTATTTATTTGGCAGAGAGAGTGTGTGCAAGCGAGCACATAAGTAGGGAGAGCTGCAGAAGGGGGGCGCTGAGCAAGGAGCCCTGTAAGCTAGGCTTAATCCTGGGATCATGACCTGACCCCAAAGCAGATCCTTAACTGACTGAGCCACTCAGGCACCCCTAAAGCTTTAGCTTTTATATTTAGGTTCCTGGTTCATCATGAATTATTATCGTGTATGGTATTCTAACATCATTTGTTGAAATTACTGTTGTTTAACTATTGATTGCCTGGAAACTTTTGTCAAAAATTAATCATATAATTGTAGAACTAAAACTAGTCCTTTGTTCCTTCTATTGATTTATTTGTTTATTCTCACTACCTGTTTTACATCCTATATATATATATATATATATATATGTATATATATACATATATATTTTTTAGATTTTATTTATTTATTTGACACAGAGAGATCACAAGTAGGCAGAGAGGCAGGCAGATACAGAGGGGGAAACAGGCTCCCTGCTGAGCAGAGCGCCCGACATGGGGCTCAATCCCAGGACCCTGAGACCATGACCCAAGCTGAAGGCAGTGGCTTAAACCACTGAGCCACCCTGGTGCCTCTACATATTTTTATATAAATGTTTGAGTCTGCTGGGATATTGGTTTTTGGTTGTGATAGCATTGTATCTGTCAATTTAGGATGAATTGATATATGAGTAATACTAAGTCTTCATATCCAC
>RCUC01131194.1:0-11692 GCA_003697995.1 Taxidea taxus jeffersonii
CCCAGTTGAAAGGAAGTACGTGTTAGCATCCTATAAAGCGAGGCCCTTTGCGAGGGTCTCCCAGCCTAAGCTGGACTGTGTGGTCCGTTTGCCTGTCATAAACTTGAGGGTGCAACGTTCACGTCTGAGGCCACAGATGAAGTGGCAACAGCCGGTGGGAAGTCTCTGTCCTTGGCCCCAGGAGGAACCCGACCCGTTTCTTCCTCGTCCTAAGGCCGACCTTCCGGGTGATTTCGCAAGCGCAGTCCACCGAGCTGTTCTTTGGGCTGGGGTCGGTGTAGGCATGGGAGGCCACCACCGTAGGGCAGGGTGGGGCCTGACGTCCCGGGCCGCCCACCGGGAAGGGAAAGGAGAAGTGCACCCTGGCGCGTGGGGTCAAAAGGGGCGGGGAGAGCTGCTTTGTGAGGGCACAATTTGCAGAAGCCGCCAAGCCGGGGGTCTTCCGGCCTGACCCTCCTCGAGGCGCCTGGAGCAACCTGAGCTAGGGCGCACCCCAGCTCCGTCAGGGCCTCAGCGCCTCAACCGGCCGCAGCTCACCCAAACATGGCCGCCGAACCTGGGTTCCGGGGCCGCAGCCGGGACTCCGGGTGACGCAAGGGCGACGGGTTGCATCAGCCCGCGACCACGTGCTCGGCCCGCCCCTCCGCCCACGGATCCGGGCGCCGATTGGGCCACGTTAGGGCCGTGACCTCCGCCTCAGCCAATGGGCGGCGGACACAGAGTGTTCTCGCCGCAGAGCCCAGACGCGAGCTGCCTATAAAAGGAGCCTGAGGCGGGGGCACGCGCCCCAGAGACTCGAACCGTCGTTGCGGAGTTTGGGGGCGGCAGCGTCGCCGCCTGCCTGGCATCTGGGATTTCCGCGGAACCCACAGCGCAGCCGACATGGAGGTCGAGCCCGAACCCGAGCCTGAGCCCGTCACGCTCCTAGTGAAGAGCCCCAACCAGCGCCACCGCGACTTGGAGCTGAGCAGCGACCGCAGCTGGAGCGTGGGCCGCCTCAAGGCCCACCTGAGCCGCGTCTACCCCGAGCGCCCGGTGAGAAGGGCCCCCGACTCCCGCGGCCACCGCCTCCCGCCCCGGCTGTCATCCCCTCGGCCCGCCTCGCGTCCGCCTCCCCTTCCCTGACAGCTTATCCCTTTGCCGTCCCTCCCCAGGCGGGCTGGTCCTCCCCAGGTCACTTCCCCAGGGCTGAGGTCTTGCCCTGCCCTGCCCGGGTAGGCGCCGCGCCGCCCGGCCCAATGGCCGTCACCTCCACGTCCTAGGCCGCCATCGCTCCGCCTTCCAGAAGGGCCGCCTTCCCCTGTCACATCGCCTCTCGTGGTCCCGGCCCTAAGGCTGCCCTCCTCCAGCCCACCTCCCAGATCACTGCCCCGTCCCCTAAGTCTGGCTTCTGGCCTTAGCCAAGCCGCTGAGACAGCAGTTTGACCTTGGGTGAGTCATTGCACCCACCCAGCCTCCGTTTCCCCGAAGGAACAGTGCGACTAGGCGTTCCGCATTAGGGTTCCATCCACTGGATGAAGTGGATTTTCTGAATGCCGCGTCTCAGTATGGAGCGGAGGAGGCAGGGGCCGGCCCCGGGCGGGTGGGTAGGGAAACAGGGTGAGCGCCCAGGGAGTGTGTGCTTAAGGTCCCACACCCAGGAGCGAGACGTGGCTTTTCCCCTCCCTGTCCACCTTCCGCCCTGGGCCCCTCCCTGCCGCGCAGGACTGCGCAGCCTTTGCTGAGTCCCGGGGAGGAGCCCCGCGCGCGCGCTTTCTGGTTAGAGTGATTTGGAAGGGGAAGCAGGCAGAAAGAGCCTCCCTGAGCCTGGGTTTTGGGACTTTGGCCCCTCAATTACAGACTTCCTCGCTTTGTTTTGGTGGACACATCTGTCAACATCACCCTTAGCACCGCCCTCCGTCCCCACCACGTGATGGAGGCGGCTGCATCCTTCCTGTATTTACTTTCTACCCTGATATTATGTAAGTGTCAGCAGTGTGCCTTACAACCCACAAGTGTAATCCTCCCTCCGGCGGGAGGAGACACCGGGCCGAAAAAGACTCTGGAATTGTTCCTCCTTATCTGAAAAGTTGCTGTGTGTGGTAGCATAGGGGTTAGGTTCTTTTTGTTCCTTCTTCGTTCAGTACGGAAGGTAGAAGTGTTTTCCTTCTGAGTTCTTTTGAATTTTGCTTATTTACCTAATAAGCTTTCATTCCTTTAGCATACCACTTGGGACTGTTGGTAGTTTCACCGCAGCTGCTTCGGAGAAACTAGGTGGCCGTGTTGCTGTGAGAATGGCTCCTAGGTACGTAGGTGTAGTTGCTAGTTGCATCATTTGGTAAAGGCAGTGCTTTGGAGGAGAGCTTCCCTTAAGGGCTTCCTTGGGTGACAAACATCACTCCTGCTCGTAAGTCTGAAGACCCAAATAAAAGACCTCTCAGGTGTGTAAATTTGTGCTTAAAAATTATGGCAGGAGAGCACTCATCATTTGGTTTCTAAGCGGAGAAATCTTACTTTTATATAGTTGTTTGTATACTTTTATATATAGTTGTTTATATACCTTTATATATAGTTATATATTTTTATATAGTTGTATAACATTTAATTTTTTTTTTTTTTTTAAATCAGCCTTCTGGGTAAAGACATAGAATGTCATTTCAGGCCTTTAAAAGGAAAACCATGGGGCGCCTGGGTGGCTCAGTGGGATAAGCCTCTGCCTTCAGCTCATGTCATGATCTCAGGGTCCTGGAACGAGGCCCATATCAGGCTCTCTGCTTGGCGGGGAGCCTGCTTCCCCTCCCTCTGCCTGCCTCTCTGCCTACTTGTGATCTCTGTCAAATAAGCAAATATTTAACAAAAATAAATTAATTAAAAAACCACAGGCAGCTATGGTTTTCAAACCTTTACTAGTGTGGAACTCTTTAATGTAATGCAGGACCCCGCCTCTGTGGTTACATTTTATAAAATTATATGTGTAGCATTACCTGTAAAGTCAATCAGAACAGTGGTGAACACAGTATCCAATTAGGTTCTGTAGTTTGAGCTGCATAGTGTCAAAAAAATCCTGATTTTATACAGATAAGTAGATGCAGTTTTTGTTTTGATTGTTTTAAACAGTTTACTTTATAATCTCCAGCTACTTGGCAGGAGCAGCTTTATTCCAAATTTTGCATAGTTGTTTGTTCTGGCATTGGTTGGTGATCTCTAGTGTACTGGCTTTGGTATATATCATTTGAGGCTATTAGTTTTAAGTATGGTTTTTAAAGGAATTAAAAATAGATTTTAAAAGTGAGATTTGTATGAACAGTGCAGAGAGTCCCTGTGGTTTTGAAATCACCGGGAAGGAGAAGAGGGGTTGGAACCTTGACTCTTCAGCAGTAGATGACCTTAGACAAGTCAGTTTCAGACTTTTGCTTCCTTCAAACAGGGATACTAAATCTTACAGGGTTGTATGAAGTATTACCTACACACCATCTCCTCTATACCTACATTTGCAGGTAAAAGTCTTTTTGAGAACTTAGTTTAGAATTGCTTTATGTTATCTTAGGACAATACTAGGTGATTTTGGTGAAGGCTGACCTTGCTTGGGAGTACTTTGAGTTTTCTCTACAATTTGCGTTTTCTCTATAATCTGTGCTTTTAGTGGCAGAAAGGAATTTCCTTGGGAATTTATAAGTCAGATAGGTCACCATAGGCTTTTGTGGACTGGACATAATTTGTCATCCTAAATTTATTTGCAGGTTAGAAATTGAAAGTTCACCACTTTCTAAAGAAGAGCTTTGTCTTTGAGACCTTTGAAAAAATGCCTTCCTGTGATTCTAGGGGAAAAAAGACCCATATTCAAGTTATTTGTATAAAAGTTTCTTCTGTGCTTGGGAACTCGTGGGAGCTAAATGCTGACCTGTGCTACTCTTTCTTTCCGTGACTAGCGTCCAGAGGACCAGAGGTTGATTTATTCTGGGAAGCTGTTGTTGGATCACCAGTGTCTCAAGGACTTGCTTCCAAAGGTACATCATTTACACCTTAACTTTTTAATGTTTTTTAAGTGCTTACCAGGTCGAATTCAGGTCCTAAAGTACCTCCTTATTTTTAGCAGGAAAAACGGCATGTTTTGCATTTGGTGTGCAGTGTGAAGGGTCCTTCAAAAATGTCAGAAACCAGCGCAAAGGTATGTCTGCTTTTTCAAGATTATGACAGTCTCTGTCATTCAGACCCCATGGTAGAAATAAAGGGAGTTGGAGAAAACTTGAGATTTTATTGCCTTTTTATCAAATAATAGTTTGTTTCCTCCCCAGTAAGAATTGGGAATTAGAAACTTACCAGTACAAGTGCATGTCTGTTATTACAGTAGTAGACTATGCCATTAATGTTATAGTGGAAAGTACAGTTCTGTATTACACTATCTTCTGGGACATGACTTGACCTTCAGTAGCTGTGTATCCAACAAGGCACTCTAAAATGGGTTTTTACTGAATTTAGCACATAATAAGCTTCTTCTAAGGATTCACTAATTCCTAATATCAAGTGATATCTAAAGACTTACGTTTGATGGCCAAAATCACTTATTTTTTATTTCACAGTGTTGATTGAATATACAGTAATGATATTCTAATGTAGTGACACATTCTAAATTAGGATTATGACTCTATTTCCTGAAACATCTGAATGTAGTATAGGAAATTTCTTTCCTTTAGGTTGCTGGCTAAGTTGTACTTACAAATCTTGTTGGTCAGGTTTTATTTCTTGATTTAGAAAATTTAACACCATAAGATTTGTAGAACATTATCAGAATTCTTTCTGACCAATGATAACTTCGTTGGAAGATTTTAATGAAATTACAGGATAGTCACTCTAGGGAAAAATAAGGACTTTTAAAATATAGATTGAAATTGTGTTGAACAAATTTCAGAATTTTTTTTATGTAACACTGCATCTGTTTAATTTTGTTAAGTTCAGAGGTGGGGTGAGGAACAGAAGCCATTCACAGCAAAAGAATCCTTTTAGTTTGGTTGCAGACAGTTGCATCAGATCCTTTGTTCTAATATTGATCTTACGCTTCCTTAGGTTGCTGAATCCACAGAGCAGCCTGCTGGTCTCCATCAGGGACAGTATCCTGGGGATTCCTCAGGTGATAGCTTAAGGCAAAGGGAGGTTCTTCGGAACCTTTCTCCTTCTGGTTGGGAGAGTATGTCAAGGTGAGTGTTAAAATAGAGAACCAGGTTTATATGATATGGATGGGCATCATTTGCATCAATTTTAAGAATAAAGTATGCTTATAGTATATATAGTCAAGAACTTAAAAATGTACAAAATTTTGTTTTTTAAGGGTTTCATTTTAAAATCTTTCATGTATAACTTTTCTTAATATATAGAGCCTTTTAAGAACATTTAAGTATATGGGGATCCACATGCTGAAATGTAGGTATTTCGCCTCCCACATGGGTGTGCTTTGCATCGTGCTGACCTCAAGACAGGGACTTAGTGTTGCTTCAGAGGGAACAGCTGGTATAAGCATCTCACAGCTGCTTTGCTGAGTGGCTTTGTGCTTTATCTATCATAACAATGAGTGACAAAAGATGAAAAGATTGTTTGAGAAATGCTGTGCCAAGGACTGAGTTGGCAGTACTGGAGGAAAAAGGTCTTTTCTTTAGACATTTTTTTTTTAAGATTTTATTTATTTGTCAGAGTATAGGCAGGGGGTGCAGCAGGAGGAGGGAGAAGGAGGCTCCCTGCTGAGCAAAGAGCCAGATGTGGGACTTGATCCCAGGACCCTGGGATCATGACCTGAGCCAAAGGCAGCCACTTAACCAACTGAGCCACCCAGGCATCCTAGAAGGTCTTTTCTTTAGAGCAAAAGTCAGGAGTGACTAAATGCTCTGATGTTTGGATTTCATAGCTCTTGGGACCTCCTCTTACAAAAGTTCTTAGGAGAAAAAAATAATTAACTATAAGTTGAAATTGTGTAGCCCCTTAATTCCCCTGGTTTCCTTTTCCTGGTAGTTTTTAATATTTCATTTTGACAGAGTCAGGTATTTGAGGAATGATGAGTTGTTGTTTTTTTTTTTTTTTTCCCACCGTAACGGAAATTTCAAATACAAAAGCAGAGGGAACGGTGTAGTGAATCTTCACACAGCCATCACCTGAGTCCAATAATGATCACAGTTTTGTCATGCTTGTTTTATCTATTCCTCCTTTGCTTTTTCCTTTCTGAAGTGTCTAAAAGTAATTCCCAGACATCATGTCAGTTCACCCCTACATACTTGAGTAAAAGCTTAGTTATCTTGCCTATCTACAATGCTTGTCCTCATCAGAGTTAAAGCACTTCGTTATCCTCTCATTTCCTTGAGCTGTAATATTTTTATTTATTTATTTATTTATTTAAAAAATATTTTATTTATTTGTCAGAGAGAGAGGGAGAGAGAGCAAACGAGCACAGGCAGACAGAGTGGCAGGCAGAGGCAGAGGGAGAAGCAGGCTCCCTGCCGAGCAAGGAGCCCAATGTGGGACTCGATCCCAGGACGCTGGGATCATGACCTGAGCCGAAGGTAGCTGCTTAACCAACTGAGCCACCCAGGCCTTCTGAGCTGTAATATTTTTAAATGATTGGAATACCATTTTGAAAACATTCTGGGTAGGGAATTTGTTAAAAGATTAAAAGATTGGTTAAAAGATTGTCAGCATAGGGGCACATGGGTGGGTCAGTCAGTTGAGTGTCTGATTCTTGATCTCAGGGTCAGGAGATGGAGCCCAGTATTGGGCTCTACCCTGGGCTTGGAGCCGACTTAAAAAAAGGCTGTCCACATATAGATTGGATAATTGGATAGAAACACTTAAAATTGCTTCCCTTATTTAAGCTATACAACTTGAAATTTGTGGCCCATATGTATATGAATTTTACCTTGATAAAACTTGTCGGGACGCCTGGGTGGCTCAGTTGGTTAAGCGGCTGCCTTCGGCTCAGGTCATGATCCCAGCGTCCTGGGATGGAGTCCCACATGGGGCTCCTTGCTCGGCAGGGAGCCTGCCTCTCCCTCTGCCTCTGCCTGCCACTCTGTCTGCCTGTGCTCACTCTCTCTGACAAATAAATAAATAAATAAAATCTTTAAAAGAAAAAAAAAAACTTGTCAATTTTAGGGATGCCTGTGTGGCTCAGTTGATAAGCCATCTGCCTTTGGCTCAGGTCATGATCCCAGGATCCCGGGATGAGGTCCCACATTGGGCTCCCTGCTCAGGAGGGCCTGCTTCTCCTCCTGCCTGCTGCTCCCCCTTCTTGTGCTGCCTCTCTTTTGCTCTCTGACAAATAAAATCTTAGAACAAAATGAAAAATAGCTATTTTATTCAACACATAATTTATTGAATAGCCAATACACATAACTTTAAGGTTGGGAGGTAACCAGCAGAGATGATCACATAACCAGTTCCTAGTTTTTCCACAGTACTTTTGGTTTCAGTTTTGTGAACTGCTGCCAAAGGAGTTCACTGTGTAAGGGACACAAAGCAAAGCCAAAGATGATACCCATATGCTCTGCCCTAGGTTGCTTAAGAAATAGGAGTTTGGTGTCAAATAGGTCTCAAACCCAGCCATGCTATTTAGCTCAGTGACTTCATGCAAATCCCTTGTCTTCCCTGAGCTGTATTTGGGCTCCCTTGTGTGAAATGGAGGGGAACGCTCCCTCCCCACAAGGTTGTTGGGGATCTGGTGAGCTAACAGCCCAGCCTGTACAGGGCACAGTGCTGGCAAGCACATGTGAGTGAGGCCACATATGCACATAACTCTGACCCCCATGTAGCTCAGATTTAGGGGTGGGAAGAAATGGGTGGCAGGAAAGGGGGGTAATTTTCTTTAGGAAAGGCTTTAAGAGAGATGTGGCTTATTAGAGCTGCTCTTTGAAGGATAAGCTGTGGGTTGAGAGCTGCAGTGACACTCAGCAAATGGAGACTTGGGGTGATCCACCTAGACTGAAAGGGTCCAGCTGGTTTCTGTGTCCTAGTAAAGACACAGTGTCCCTTGTGCCCCTGTGGGACCTGGGGCATGGTGGTAGGGTTCTTTCAGCACTTCCTGTGCTCATATTACACAGGGGCATCACACAGTAATCTGCCCGCAACTGTCGTAAAGCCTCTCTCTTTGAAGTCCTAATTGTAATTTAGACCTTTCATTTATTCATACTAAACCAAGTCAAAATGAGTGTTTTAAAAAAAATCTTTCATAGACCTGAAGCTGCCCAGCCAGCGTTCCAAGGCCTGGGGCCTGGTTTCTCGGGCTACACAACGTATGGTTGGCTGCAGCTCTCCTGGTTCCAGCAGATCTACGCCCGGCAGTACTACATGCAATAGTGAGTCCTTCCTGTCCTGCTGGGGGCGGCTATGCTAGGCATGGAGGGGGGAGGGTATCCTCAGTTTCTGCAGAACCCTGCTCTGTCTGGTCCGAGGGGTGGAGGAGAGTATACATCATAACTGCTACCTAATTCATGTATTAATTCGGGGGGGGGGGCTTGTGTCTGTATGTAGTTTGATGACTTCGTTTAGAATCAGTTACTTCCTTTTCAATACAAGGTATCTTTGGTTTCGTGAAAAGTTGAATTTGCTACTGTATCTTATACTTTTAACTCCAGATGGAATTTGCCATGTGGCTCTCTCAGTAGCAGAAGAGGCATTTATAGATTCAGCTGTTAGTAAAGTAACTCTTCACTAAGTTAAACGTCAAGATTTTCATGTGCCTACTTAAAATTCTTAACAGTAAAAGACCCTTTGTAACTAAGACGATGAGAAGCACAGTCGTCACAGTGCTTTGCTCTCAACAGTATCTGCCTCTGTCAATTTTATTTTAGTTTAGCGGCCACTGCTGCATCAGGGGCTTTTGTCCCCTCACCAAGTGCACAAGAGATACCTGTGGTCTCTGCACCTGCTCCAGCCCCTATTCACAACCAGTTTCCAGCAGAGAACCAGCCAGCCAATCAGAACGCTGCTCCTCCAGTGGTGGTTAATCCTGGGGCCAATCAAAATTTGCGGATGAATGCACAAGGTGGTCCTATTGTGGAAGAAGATGATGAAATAAATCGAGATTGGTTGGATTGGACCTATTCAGCAGCCACATTTTCCGTTTTTCTCAGTATCCTCTACTTCTACTCCTCCCTGAGCAGGTTCCTCATGGTCATGGGGGCCACCGTCGTTATGTACCTGTAAGCAGATGATTTCGCTTTCCTTTTTTCCCTTTACTACAAATTAACGCGACACGGTGGCTCAAACCAAGTACGGACTTTTCTCTTTTTTTGAGCAGTCGTGGTCATTATTTATGAAAGTGTGTTTTTGTTTTAAGATTTTATTTACTTATTTAGAGAAAGAGTGAGAGTAGGAGGGGCAGAGAGAGAGAGAGAGAATCATAAGCAGACTCCATGCCTAGTGCAGAGCCCAGTGCGGGGTTCAGTCTCATGACCCTGAGATCATGACCCAAGACAAAATCAAGAGTTGAATGCTTAACCGACCGAGCCACCCAGGCGTCCCTATGGAAGTGTATTTAATAACATATTCTGGCACCTTCAGTGCAAAGAACTGACAGCCTGGTTGGGCACTGCTGAGAACACATTAATTGTATATTAACACAAGAAGAACATCCTGTTTTCTTCTGGGGAAGGTCCCTGCCAGGCTCATGAACCACAATAATATGGTCATTCTAAGACATGAAAGGGAAAATTGTATTTGTTTTGAAAGTTTATCTTTATCAAGCTGTAGTTGCTGCCTCCTAGGAGTAGGACAGCACAGCTCTCAAGGGCCACGCAAAGCTCTGAACCTTTACAGACCTGACATTGGCTTTATCCTTGACTCAGAGTAGTGCTTCTCAGTCAGGATGATTTTGTACTCCTAGGGTGTGACACTTCTGACTGTCAAAGCTGGGGGGGCAGTCCTACCGCCCTCTAGTAGGTAGAGGCCAGACCTGCTGCTAGACATCCTACAAAGCACAGGACAGCCCCACAGTAAATATCCGGCCCCATATGTCAGTAGTGCCAAAGTTGAGAAACCCTCAACTCTGGAGTGATAGTCTTGTTTGTGGTCGAAACTGACAAATTTTTCCTATAGAGTGAAAATGGACTTTTATTTTAGTTTTAAAAATCTTAAGAGAGCAATATTTGAATAATACAACAATTACTCTCATATCCAGAGTTAATCATTGTTAATATTTTGTCACATTTGATGTAAGACTTAAAGTTAATTGGATTTTCCAAATAAAATTTTAGCAACATTTTAAGGTTTTTAGTCTCTAGAATCATATTTGTGACCAAATTTAGGTCTTATTTTTATGTAGGTTATTAGATATTATAATCCCAGCTCTGTGTACATGTGTGTGTTTATCCCTCCCTCACCGCCTGCTCAGGGTTGCACATGTAAAGTTTAGTTTGGGATCAGCAAGAGTACTTACTGTATTCAGGGTGCTGTTAATGTTGAGGGGCACACAGTGCTGAATAAAACAGTCCCCATAGTGACCCTGAAGAAGCTGACAGGCCGGTGAGGTAGTCTAGGAGATGGTGAGGTAGGAAGTCCCTGCAGATGGGCCTGTGAGCTTCTAATGAGAGCATTGCTGTGATTAGAGGAGGAGAGCAAGGAGGACCTTATCTAATCAAAAAGACCCTTAAATTCTTGAACAGATTTCACTGTGATTAGCTAAGATGGACTTTTATGTGCTTCCTTTGAAGGCATCACGTTGGGTGGTTTCCATTTAGACAGAGGCCAGTTCAGAACTTCCCGAATGATGGTCCTCATGAAGCTGTGAATCAGGACCCCAACAACAACTTACAGGTAAGGAGCTCCCAGGGGGGCCCAGCAAGCTTCATGTGAAATGCCAGGCTCTCAAATCCTTAAGGTTTAGATATTTAGCCTCATGGTTTACCATTTCCTTAGGCTGCAGTTTCAAGATTTTTTCAAATTTGTTCTTAGAGCACTAGGTTTTTGTTTTTTGTTATTTTTAAGATTTATTTATTTTGAGAGAGAACAAGAGCATGCATGCATGCATGCATGCAAGCAGGTGTGGAGGGTAGAGAGAGAAGGGTAGAAAGAATCTCAAGCAGACTGCCTGCACCGAGAGCAGAGCCCAACATGGGGCTCAATCCCAGAACCCTGAGATCATGACCTGAGCAGAAACCACGAGTCAGATATTTAACTGACTGAGCCACCCAGGCACCCCGAGCAGTAGCTATTTTTAAAAAACATTGAGTATGCCATAAAATCCATCAGGTATTTTAGTCTTCTGGCAATTTGCATTTTGGCAAATGTAAATAATGTTTTTTAAACTCACTATTTTGAGCATTCAGAGGCCTATAATGATGAGTTATACCATGGAAACTGCTAATGGATAGTTACCGTAATTAAACATTAGGAAGATAAGCATGTCTCATAGAGCAGATTTCCTGGAGAATTTCCCTAGATTTGTAGAGTAGTTTAATCCATAATCCTAAAGGATATTCTTTTGTAGTATAAATTGTCACCCTTGCATCTGTTTCCAGAACATTTTTAGTTTCTTAACTCAAAATAACTGCCAAAATCGGAATATCCGTATTAATGAAGTGGTTAACTTAATTCATGAGTTTAACAATGAAGATATGGTTACTTCATATGTTCTAATACTTAATTGCTGGAGATTTTCAAAACTGTGAGAAGGTCACCAGCAGTTGTGCTGTCAGCCCTGAGAACTCCATCCAGCCTTGGACACCATTCCCTCGGG
>ML101821.1:5823-24568 GCA_003697995.1 Taxidea taxus jeffersonii
CAATGCCTATCAAAATCCCATCCAATTTTTTCAAAGAAATGGAACAAGTAATCCTAAACTTTATATGGAACCAGAAAAGGCCTCGAATAGCCAAAGGAATATTGAAAAAGAAAGCCAAAGTTGGTGGCATCACAATTCCGGACTTCAAGCTCTATTACAAAGCTGTCATCATCAAGACTGTATGGTACTGGCACCAAAACAGACACATAGATCAATGGAACAGAATAGAGAGCCCAGAAATAGACCCTCAACTCTATGGTCAACTAATCTTCGACAAAGCAGGAAAGAATATCCAATGGAAAAAAAGACAGCCTCTTCAACAAATGGTGTTGGGAAAATTGGACAGCCGCATGCAGAAAAATGAAATTGGACCATTTCCTTACACCACACACGAAAATAGACTCAAAATGGATGAATGATCTCAACGTGAGAAAGGAATGCATCAAAATCCTTGAGGAGAACACAGGCAGCAACCTCTTCGACGTCAGCCACAGCAACTTCTTCCTAGGAACAATGCCAAAGGCAAGGGAAGCAAGGGAAAAAATGAACTACTGAGACTTCATCAAGATCAAAAGCTTTTGCACAGCAAAGGAAACAGTCAACAAAACCAAAAGACAACTGATAGAATGGGAGAAGATATTTGCAAACGACATATCACATAAAGGGCTAGTATCCAAAATCTATAAAGAGCTTAGCAAACTCAACACCCAAAGAACAAATAATCCAATCAAGAAATGGGCAGAGGACATGAACAGACATTTCTGCAAAGACGACATCCAGATGGCCAACAGACACATGAAAAAGTGCTCCACATCACTCGGCATCAGGGAAATACAAATCAAAACCACAATGAGATACCACCTCACACCAGTCAGAATGGCTAAAATAAACAAGTCAGGAAATGACAGATGCTGGGGAGGATGTGGAGAAAGGGGAACCCTCCTACACTGTTGGTGGGAATGCAAGCTGGTGCAACCACTCTGGAAAACAGCATGGAGGTTCCTCAAAAAATTGAAAATAGAGCTACCTTATGACCCAGCAATTGCACTACTGGGTATTAACCCTAAAGATACAAACGTAGTGATCCGAAGGGGCACGTGTACCCAAATGTTTATAGCAGCAACGTCCACAATAGCCAAGTTATGGAAAGAACCTAGATGTCCATCAACAGATGAATGAATAAAGAAGTGGTATATATATACAATGGAATACTATGCAGCCATCAAAAGAAATGAAATCTTACCTTTTGTGACGACGTGGATGGAACTAGAGGGTATTATGCTTAGCGAAATAAGTCAATTGGAGAAAGACAACTATCATATGATCTCCCTGATATGAGGAAGTGGAGATGCAACGGGGGTGGGGGTTAAGGTGGTAGGAAAAGAAAAAATGAAACAAGATGGGATCGGGAGGGAGACAAACCAAAAGAGACTCTTAATGTCATAAAACAAACTGAGGAGGATGGGGGGCAGGGGGGCTGGGAGAGGGTGGCGGGGTTACATTATATGTTTAAATAAAAATAAAATTAAAAAAATAAATAAAAAATAAAACCATAAAAAGAAACCCTCAAATTCTAGGGGTGGCCTGGGTGGCTCAGTTGGTTAATTTTCTGACTTTGGCTCAGGACATGATCTCAGGGTCCTGGGATGGAGCCACAAGCTGGCTCCCTGTTCAGCGAGGAGTCTGCTTCTCTCTCTTCTGCTCCTCCCCCCACACCCTGCTTGTGCACTTGCATTCTCTCTGTCTCTCAAATAAATAAATAAAATCTTAAAAAAATAACACCTTCAAAATCTAGATTGCTTTATTAATGTCAAACTATTAGAATTAAAGATGTCTTGGATATGAAGGAGACTAATCACTTTAGAAATTAAACAAATGGCCCAGAAAAGTAGTAATTTGGCAAACATCAATTAGTCAAGTAAAATGGAATTTGGAGTAGAACTCAGATTACCAGACATCTAGTTCACGGCTACTAAAGTTATACTACTTTAAACAGATCTCTTAACAAAGTTAAAATGAAAAGATAACAAGGACACTTAATTTATAAAAGTTTGTCTTTATTTAAAACAAATTAGGTGAAAAGTTCTACTTTGCTGAGTTAGAGATTCTGATTTTATTTGTGGAGATAGAAAGAAGGAAACATTTCTTTTAACCTCTGTGAATTCACTCAACTATCCAAATCAACGCATCTATCATATACATAACAGTTGGATGCTTAAGTATATGTAAAATCTTCCTCAAAATATATGTAGTGGCTGACCTAAACAATATGCAGTGTAGTGGTGGGAGGCAAACATAAATGCTATGTCATGTGATATGTGGTACTTTTTTTTTTATATTTGATCAGACTTAGAACACCATAAATTTCCCTTAAGTTAAAATGTGCATTACTTAGAATTCATTCTGACTAATGTTAATGGGTATTAAATGTTATTCAGCTTTGTTATATGGAAATTATAAGGACAAGGTTGTGTTGATTTGTTTTGTTCCTTTAAGCAAGATAACACAGAAGAAGTAAAACGAGTTGGAGAAAATAAAAAATTAGCAGCCCATGGGTTGCGTTTGACCCACAAAATGTTTTGTTTGGCTTATCCAATGTTATCCTGTGATATTTTGAACAATACTTCAATACCCTGTCATTATCTAAAAAGTAGATACCACATTTAAAAAAATCCAAACTTCTTGGCATCTGGGTGGCTCAGTTGGTTAAGTGTCTGCCTTTGGCTCAGGTCATGATTTCAGGGTCCTGGGTCAAGCCCCTTGGTAGACTTCCTGGTCAGGAGGGAGTCTGCTTATCCCTCTGCCCCTCCTCCTGCTCATGCTCTGTCTCTCATTTTCTTTGTCAGATAAGTAAATAAAATCTTAAAAAAAAATTTAAAAAATCCAAACTTTTGATTTCTTATGAAAAATCAGATGATTTGGCAATGCCAGCTCACAGCTGCAACTGAATTCATGTGGCTATCCTTTTCGCAACTCATACCACTACAGTCCTCCGCTCTACCAACTGAGCTATCGAAGGCTCTGCTGTCCTTTTCAGATATGTGCTGTCTAGTTGGCTACAGACACCTACCCCTCCCTGTTATCTCTCAAATGGAAGTGTCCAGGGCTCTCTAAGTATTTGAATTTGGGACCTCTGTTTTAAAGCAAATGTTCTTTTTGAGGGGAGGATGTAGATAAGTGGAAAAATAGAGGAAAAAAAAAGAAAATATGGGTAGGGAAAGTTCTGCTGTGAAATTATATGTTCAGAGATTCCTTTACCCCAGAATATTTAAGATATGGTGAATAAGGTCTTCATTAATTCAATAAATATTTATTAAACACCCAATACACGCAAGGTGCTAGGGATATAGCAAGAACAGATTTGGTTCTTAGAATTCCTATGATGCTTATAGTCCAGTAAGCTCCCAAAAATAAATCACACAAATATAAAATTGCAATGTGCAAATAATATGAAGAAAAGGAGCTTAATGCTCTGAGAGTCTATAATTTTGGAATCTAATCTGGTTAGATAGCTGGGGTGAAGTCTTTTCTGAAGAAGTGTCACCCTGGAGCTGAGAGTTAACTAAGCAGAGGAAATATTCTAAGAAGAGGGAAAAGAATATGGAAACGTTCTGTGGTAGAAGGGAAATGACAAGTACAAATGACCGAAAGAATGCTAAGTGTGACTGGAGTAGTGAGGGATAAAGAGGAACATAGTATAAGATGAGGCTGGAACCACATGGTTAAAAAAATCAATTAACTATGTATGTATGGTTCTAATTCTGATTTATTTTGCTCTGTTGATCTATATGTCTATTTTCCTCCATTTCCCAATAATGTCTTGATTACTATAGCTTTAATAAGTCCTAAAATAAGGTAGTATGATTCTCCAACTTCATTCCTTTTTAAAATTGTCACAGCTATTTTAAGTCCTTTGTATTTCCACATACATTTTTTAAAAGATTTTATTTATTTATTTGAGAGAGAGAGAGAAAGTGTATGCATGAGCTTGGGAGAGGGGCGCAGGAAGAGGGAGAAGCAGATTCCCCACTGAGGAGGGAGCATGATGCAGGACTCCAGGTGCCCCCCCCCATATATTTTTTACCCCAAAGATTTCATTTATTTATTTGACACAGAGAGAGAGAGAGATTACAAGGTGGGAGAAGGCAGGCAGAGAGAGAGTGAGGGGGAAGCAGACTCCCCACTGGGCACAGAGCCCGATGCGGGGCTCGATCTCAGGACCCTGAGATCATGACCTGAGCCTAAGGCAGAGACTTAACTCACTGAGCCACTCAGGCGCCCTGGCCCAATACATTTTAAATCATCTTGGCAACTGCTATCAAAATATTCTGCTGACAGGGGCGCCTGGGTGGCTCAGTGGGCTAGGGCATCTGCCTTCAGCTCAGGTCGTGATCCCGGGGTCTTGGGATCGAGCCCCACATCGGGCTCTCTGCTAGGTAGGGAGTCTGCTTCCCCATATCTCTCTGCCTGCCTGTGATCTCTCTGTCAAATAAATAAATTAAATCTTAAAAAAAAATTCTGCTGACATTTTAATGGGGATTGCATTATATATATAGGTGAATTTGGGGAAAAGGTGACATCTTAAAAACAATGAGCTTTTCAGGGTATATCTTGCCATTGGGCCTTCTTTAAATTTTCTCAGTAGTTTTGCCATTGCAGAGGATTTGTACATCTATTGTTAGGAGGCACTATTGTAAATAGAATTATTTTTATTTCATTTTCCAATTGTTTTCTGTTAGAATATAAAATATAGTCATATACTGCAAACTTCTTAGATTCACTTATTACCTACAACAATTTTTTGTTGATTTATTAGGATTTTTGCCTAAATAATCATGTTATCTACAAATGGAGATAATTTTGCTTCTTTCTAATTAAAAAAAATTATTTTAACCCAGTATAGTTAATATACAGTGATACACTAGCTTCAGGTTTATAATATGGTGATTCAACAATTCTATATATTACTCAGTGCTCATCATGGTAAGTGTACTTTTAATCCCCTTCACCTAGTTCACCCATTCCCCCCAACTCACTTACCCCTGGTAACAATCAGTTTGTTCTCTGTAGTTAATAGTCTGTTCTTTGGTCTCTTTTTTTCTTTGTCTTGCTTCTGAAATTCCACATATGAGTAAAATTATTTAGAATTTTGTCTTTCTCTGACATATTTTATTTAGCATTATTCCCTCTATATCCACCCATATTGTTGCAAATGGCAAGATATCATTCTTTTTTATGGCTGAGTAATATTCCTGTGTGTATGTACACATATACATATATATACACACACAATGGAATATGTATGTATGGAATTTATGTAATATATATGGAATGTGTGATGGACAGTTGGGATGTTTCCATCTCTTGGCTATTGTAAGTAATGCTGTAATAAACAAAGGGATGCATTTGTCTTTTCAAATTAGTGTTTTTGTATTCTTTCATATTCTTTGGGTAAATACACAGTATTCTTTTATATTCTTTTGTAAATACCTAGGATTGGATGATATGGTAGTTCTATTTTTAATTTGAGGAACCTCCATACTGTTTTCCACAGTGGCCACACCACTCCGACCAACAGGGCATGAGGATTCCTTTTTCTCTGCATCCTTGTCAATGCTTGTTGTTTCTTCTGCTTGATTTTAGCCATTTTGATGGGTGTGAGGTGATATGTCATTGTGATTTTGATTTGCATTTCCTTGATAATTAGTAATGTTGACATCTTTTTATGTGTATGTTGGCCATCTATGTGTTTTATTTGGAAAAATGTCTGTTCATGTCTTCTGCCCATATTTTAATTGGATTATTTTTCATGTTTTTTGTAATTTTTAAAAAATATTTTATTTATTTGTCAGAGGGAGAGAGAAAGCATGAGCAGGAGAAGGGGCAGAGGGAGAAGCAGATTCCCTGCTAAGCAGGGAGCCCACACCCCCGGGGTTCCATCTCAGGATACTGGGATCATGACCCGAGCTGAGGCCAGATGCTAAACTGACTGAGCCACGCAGGTGCCCCGTCTCTATAATTTTTAATTTTTTTCTTATTTTATTGCAATGGCTAGAATCTTTAACATAATGGGTAGGACAAAAAATGAAAGTGCCTTATTCTTGTCCTAGGGAGTAATCTTTCTTCTTCTTCTTTTTTAAGTAATCTTCACACCCAGTGTGGGACTCAAACTCATGACCCTGAGATGAAGAGTTGTATTCTCCACCAATTAAGCCAGCCAGGTGTGGGAGTAATCTTTCAATCTTTCATTATTGAGTATAATGTCTGCTGTAGGTTTTCTGTGGATGTCCTTTGTTCAACTGAGGAATTCCTCCTCTTTTGCCTAGTTCGCTAAAAGTGGAGTTTTAAAGAATCATGATTGTTTAATTTTGTCAGATTCTTTTTTCTACATTTAGTGAGATGATATTATTTTTTCCTTTACACTATCAATAAGGTTTATTACATTGATTGTTGAATGTTATACCAATGTTGCATTCTTAGGATAAAACTTATTTGGTCAGGTTATGTTATCTTTTATGTAAATTTTTGGATTTGATTTGCTAAGGATTTTTACATCTATATTCATAAGAGATATTTGCAGTTTTTAAATTATTTTTTCTCTGAATTTGGTACCATTTAGTCCTCATAACAACCCTATGGGATAGGCATTATTACCCTTTTATGGAGATAGGACATAGGCACAGCTAGCTGGTAAGTTTGAGATACCCTCTCAATCACTGTCTCACTGTGTCTAACTTGTTAATGTTACTTTCATGTTCTAGCATGTGGACAATTTCTTTTTTTTTTTTTTTTTAAGATTTTATCTATTTGAGACAGAAAGAAAGCAGTGGGGAGGGGCAGAGGAAGAGGGAGAGAAGTAGATTCTCCACTGAGCAGGAAACTTGATGTGGAGCTCCATCCTAGGACCCAGAGATCATGACCTGAGCTGAAAGCAGATGCCCAACTGACTGGGCCACCCAGGTGCCCCTCATTTTTAGATCAACTTTTAAAAATATTCCATGTGTTAATAAAAAGAAAGTGTACCGTTGTTGGAAGTTGTATGTAATGAATGAACACTTTTTGTATTCCCTTATATTTTATATACTTAAATTATGTTCCTTATATTTTTCAATAGAAGTAAAAATGGAAAATTCACAACTATGTGGAAATTAAACAACACACTCTTGAACAACTATTGGGTCAAAAAGGAAACCCAAAAGGAAATTAGGCAATATCTCAAGATGTATGAAATTTATTCATAGCATTTTATATATGGCCTTTATTATGTTGGGGTAATTTCCTTTATTCCTACTGTGTTGAGAGTTTTTATCACAAAAGAATATTAAATTTTGTCAAATGCTTTTTTGTATCCATTGAAATGATCACATGACTTTTATCCTTTATTCTATTAATGTAGTACATCATATTAATTGATTTTACTATATTGAACCATTCTTGCATGCCAGAGGTAAATCCCACTTGGTGTGTGATCCTTTTAATGTGCTGTTGGATTTAATTTGCTCATATTATCTTGAGGATTTTTGCATCTATATTTATCAGGATATTGGCCTGTTGTTTTCTTTTAATGTGTTGTCTTTGTCTGGCTTTGGTCTCAGGGTGATGCTGGCCCCATAAAATGAGTTAGGAAGTGTTATTTTCAATTTTTTAAAAGCATTTGAGAAAAACTGGAATTAATTCTTTAAATATTTGGTGGAATTCTCCAGTGAAGTCATCTTAGTCTAAGCTCTGTTGGGAGGTTTTTGTTTTTTGTTTTTTTGGGGGGAGGTTTTTGATTATGGATACACACTCCATTCCATGCATAGGTTTTCAGATTTTCTATTTCTTTATGATTCAGTGCTAGTAGGTTTTACATTTCCAGATATTTATCCAAACAAAAGCTGGTTTGTTGGTGTATAATTGTTCATAGTATCTTTTATGTGGCATCAGTTGTAATTTCTCTTCTTTTGTTTCTAATTTTCTTTTTTTTCTTGGTCTAGCTGAGTTTGCTGAAAAAAAAATATCTTTTAAAAAACCCAACTCTTTCATTTACTTTTTCCATTGTTTTTCTATTCTTTCATTTATTTCTCCTCTGATCTTTGTTATTTCCTTCATTGTACTAACTTTGGGCTTAGTTTGTTTTATTTTCCTAGCTCCTTGAGGTGTAAGGTTAGGCTGAGATCTGAGATCTTTCTTCTTTATTAATGTAGGCATTTATAGTACAGACTTTCCTTTCAGTACTACTTTTGTTCACATAATTTTTGGTATGTTGTATTTCTCTTTGCCACAGGGTATATTCTAATTTCCTTTTTTAAAAATTTCTTCTTTCACCCAATGGCTGTTCAAGGGTGTGTTAATTTCCACATAGCTGTGAATTTTCCAGTTTTACTTCTGCTGTCAATTTTTAGTTTCATTTTATTGTGGTCAGAAAAGATACTTGGTATGACTTCAAACTTGTTAAATTTGCTAAGGCTTATTTTGTGATTTAACATGTCATCTACCCTGGAGAAGGATCCATATTGTGGTTGAGAAAAGTGTGTATTCTGTTGCTATTGGGTGAAATGTTCTGTATATGTGTGTCAGGTCTATTTGATGTATAGTTTACTCTAGTGCTTGTGTCTTTTTTGATCTTCTGTCTGGATATTCTCTCATTTTTTAAAGATTTTCATGTATTTAGTTGAGAAAGAGAGAGAGCATGCACACACACACACCACACATATGCACAGCAGGGAAAGCAGCAAAGGGGGAGGAAGAAGCAGGCTTCCCACTGAGCAGGGACTCCAACACAGGGCTCAATCCCAGGACCCTGAGATCATGACCTTAACTGAAGGCAGATGTTAACCAACTGAGCCATCGAGGTGCCCCAGTGTCTGGATGTTCTATCCATTATTAAAAATGTGGTATTGAAGTCTCTATTATGGTATTACCGTGTATGTCTTCCTTCAGTTCTGTCAATATTTGCTTTATATGTTTATATGTTTAAGATACCCTGATGTTGGGTGTATACATAATTGTTCTATTTTCCTGGTGGATTGACCCTTTTATTGTTATAAAATGTCTTTCTTTGCTCCTTATCACAGATTTTGACTTAAAGTCTATTTTGTCTTATAGCCACCACTGTTCTCTTTTGGTTACTATTTTTATGAAATATATTTTTCTATCCCTTCACTTTCAGTTAATGTGTATCCCTAAATCTAAGGTAAGTTTTTGCAGACGGTATATAGTTGGGTATTTTATTTTATTTTTTCAATCCATTCAGCAACTCTTAGCAATTTGGGGAGTTTAATCCATGTACATTTATTTATTTATTTAAAGATTTGTTTTATATATATATAGAGTGTGTGTGTGTGTGTGTGTGTGTGTGTGTGTGTGTGTATGTGTATGGGGGGAGGAGCAGAGGGAGAGGGAGAGAATCTCAGGCAGACTACCTGCTGAGCATGGAGCCCAATGCCAGGCTTGATCTCATAACCCTGAGATCATGACCTGAGCTGAAATCAAGAGTCTGATGCTTAAGAGAATGAGCCACCCAGGCACCCGTAATCCAGTTACAATAAAGGTAATTATTAATAAAGAAGGATTTACTTTTGCCATTTGGTGATATTTTTCAGTTAGTCTCGTCATTCTTCTGTTTTTTCATCACTTGGTGTCCTCCTTTATGATTTGTTGATTTTTTTTTGTATTGATATACTTTGATTCCTTTTCCTTTCCTTTTTTTTTTTAAGATTTTATTTATTTATTTGACAGACAGAGATCACAAGTAGGCAGAGAAGCAGGCAGGGGGTGGGTAGAAGGCTCCCCGCTGAGCAGAGAACCTGATGCAGGCTTGATCCCAGGATCCTGGGATCATGATCTTAGCTGAAGGCAGAGGCTTTAACCCACTGGGCCACCCAGGCGCCCCTCGTTTTCTTTTTTCTATTGTACAACTTTTATAGGTTTTTATATGTGCATATCTGTAGTTACCTTCGAATACACAAAAAATCTGATAGTTAATAAGTTTATTTTAAGCTGATAACATAAGTTCAATTGTATATGAAAACTCTCTACTTTAACTCCTCCCTCTAACATTTTTGTCACAATTTGTATCTATTTACTTTGTGTATCTTTTAACATTTGCACTGTAATTTTTTTTTAAAGATTTTATTTATTTATTTGACAGACAGATCACAAGTAGGCAGAGAGGCAGGCAGAGAGAAAGGAGGAAGCAGGCTCCCCACTGAGCAGAGAGCCCAATGTGGGGCTTGATCCCAGGACTCTGAGATCATGACCTGAGCCAAAGGCAGAGGCCTTAACCCACTGAGCCACCCAGGTGCCCCTTTTCCCTGAAATTTTCATATTCTTTTCCTAACACTTATACTGGAATTAAAAGTGATTTAATAACTGCCATTACAGTAATATAGTATTCTGTATTTGTCTATATATTTATCTTTACCAACAAGTTTCATACTTATGCTATTGTGTTACTTTTTAGCATCCTTTTGTTCTAACATGAAGAATTCTCTTTGGCATCTTTTTCTTTTTTTTTTTTTAAGTTTATTTATTTATTTATTTGACAGACAGAGATCACAAGTAGGCAGAGAGGCAGGCAGAAAGGGAAGGGGAAGCTGGCTCCCTGCTGAGCAGAGACACTCCCCCACATGGGAGTGCATATATCTTTTAGAATTAGTGTTTTTGTATTCTTTGGGTAAATACCCAGTGGTGGAGTTACTGGTTATGACAGTTCTATTTTTAATTTTTTTTTTTTGAGGAACCTCCATACTGTTTTCTGTAGTGGCTGCACCAGTTTACATTCCCAACAACAGTGTATGAGAGTCCCTTTTTCTCCACATCTTCACCAACACTTGTTATTTCTTGTGTTATTTTAGCCATTCTATTTGTTTTAAAAATATTTTATCTTTGTTATTTTGAAGTTTTACTTTGTGTTTATTTTCATTTAGATTGTCTTGGATTTTGGGGCTTTCTTACTCTGAAATTTGGTTTCTTTCATAAATCTGGGCAAACTCTCATTATTCTTTTGAAAAATTTATCTGAAATTCCAGTTAGTATATATTGGATATTGGACTTGTTTACTCTATTTTCATTCTCCCTTAATCTTTTGTTCATGTTTTTTATTTATTTTCTGGGCTATATTCTGAGTGTTTTACTCTCAGCTCCTTACTAATTTCTTTTAAGATTTTGAGTGAGAGAGAGAGAAAGGTGGGACATGAGTTGGGGGAGGAGCAGAAGGGGAGGGGGAGGGAAAGGGAGAGAATCCCAAGCTGACTGCACTGAGCATGGATCCCAATGTAGAGGTCAATCCCATGACACTGAGATCCCAACCTGAGCCAAAATGAAGAGTTGGATGCTCAACCTGGGCCCTGCCACTAGTTTCTTCTTGTTTAATTTGTTGTTTAACCATTCATTTCAGTTTTTAATTTTAATTACATTTTTAATTTAAAATTATTTATTTCCAAATGTGCCTAGTTAATTTTAAAATTATGAATACTGTTCACTTTAATTCACATAAATGAATATTTCATATTATGTATTTGATAATTCTTATATCTTTAATCTTTGTAGGTAGATTCCATAGTGTACTATTTCATTCTGAGCTCATGTTCTATAAAATCTTATCTGTCAGCATTCTGGGTTTAAATTATATCCTCAACAAATGATTTGCATTGGCTCCTTCCAAGTTCTTGAGGTTACTACCAAGCCCAGATAGCATTAAACTACCTTTTCAGATTGGGGTTTGTTTTTTTCCTCAAAGGTCACAGAAGTGGTGTGAGTTCAGGCTTTAAACTTGTGTGAGAATAAACTTGTTATGCGTTCTCAGGGGAGACTTTTCTTTCCCAATATGTACCTCCTTCACCCAGAACCACAGCAGAGAGAGGCACAAAGACCATCGTTAATCTTTGAGAATCTGCTTATTTTTCCAAACCCATCCACTGAAGATATACACTTGAGAATTCTGGGATTAAGTTGGAAGGAATGAAGTCTCTGATCACACCTCACTACAAGGTATTGCCTCCAATGTCACCTTCCCAGATTCCCAACACAAAAAATTTAAAATCCATCAGGAAGCAGCTAATAACCACTCCTACCCCCAAGACAAACATCTGTGTGGTATCATTCTGCATTCACTTCTTTTGTGTGTGTGTGTGTGTGTGTGGTCTCTTGCTTCTGAGGAACTTCCTCACTTATTAGCTCATTCACTGAAAAGATTAAATACTCTTTGCAGCATTTTAAGGTATCTTTCTGAATCTTTGTTCAGCCAGATGGCCCTGGTTTCTTCTATAAACTAGGAGCTGAGAGTCATACGCTGAAAATGAAGGGGAAGAATAGTTTGCTGGAGAGAGGAAAGGTATGAAATGGGGGAAGTGGGAAAGTAAATGAAATAGTAAAGCACTAAATACTAAATAGTTGATGGTACCCAGGAAAGTTCATAAGGATAGATCACTTGATAAGGTTTATAGCCTTTGGGTATATAGTAGCCTTATATCTGATACATATTAGCCCAATAACCTTGGACAAATCACACCCTATTTGTATCTACCTATATCATGGTGGTTGTGAAGACAACTGTTATAAAAATCCAGCATTGAACTAAAACACTATTTCCAGCAAATAGTAATTGAGTCATGATGTGAAACTTATTTATTTTATAGACTTATCTAATAGAATTTTTTGAAGCCAAATTAGCAAAGACTTAATTACTATGGGCCATTTGCCGTGATGTAAAAATAGTTTTGCCAGGGCGCCTGGGTGGCTCAGTGGGTTAAAGCCTCTGCCTTCGGCTCAGGTCATGATCCTAGGGTCCTGGGATCAAGCCCCGCATCAGGCTCCCTGCTCAGCAGTGAGCCTGCTTCCCCCTCTTTCTCTGCTGGCCTCTCTGCCTACTTGTGATCTGTCTGTCAAATAAATAAATAAAATCTTAAAAAATAATTAAATAAATAAAGTTTTGCCAAGCAAAACTTGATTATATTCAAGTGTCTTCATTAGTAATACTTTACCTGTGGTAATCAAAATTAACTTTTATCCAATTAAATCATGATAATCTAAGAGAATCTTAGCATTCATACCAATAGGCAATCTTTAAGGCAAAATATAAAGATCCCAGAAAGTACACAAATAATTTACCACAAATGTTCATCAAAATCAGGTTAACCCCCAAATTTTAGATGGCTAAATATTTTCTAGTTTTGGCCTTTTCAAGAATATCATTTGATAATATATTCATCATTGATCTAGTTGCTATGAGATAAAAATATAATAATAAATTAACTTAATCTTAAGGAGTTTCCATGTTAGGTGGTCAAATGCTTTTGTGACAAATCACAGAACATTATAATGAAACCCAAGTACATGTAAGTTAAACTACACATTATTTGACGTATCACCAATATTTGGAAGAATGTATTCATTGTCAGAACAATGATAGCGGGGCGCCTAGGTGGCCCAGTGGGTTAAAGCCTCTGCCTTCGGCTCAGGTCATGATCTCAGGGTCCTGGGATGGAGCTCCGCATCGGGCTCTCTGCTCAGCAGGGAGCCTGCTTCCCTTCCTCTCTCTCTGCCTGCCTCTCTGCCTACCTGTGATCTTTGTCTGTCAAATAAATAAATAAAAAAATCTTAAAAAAAAAAGAACAATGATAGCATCCATGAATATAAGAGTTAAGATTCTGAATTTAATTTTCCTAGCTACCATTATGGCATTGTGGCATTATGATTAAGTCACCATATTTATCCTGATTAAACAACTGGCATTCATGCTACAAAACTGTGAGAAAAAATGTCAATATGGGCCTTGAAGATGAATTCATTGTTGGGATATTTAACAATACTCAAAAGGCAGTATACTATTAACTCTTATCTTAAGTCCTTTTACTTGTTCCAGTGGTAGGTAGCATCAGTTTTTTCAGATTATCTGTTTTAAGACTGAAGTATTTTCTGGTAAAATACAGGAGTAGAACCTTTCTCTGGTAAAGTACATGTTCTATTGATCATGCCAAAAAAAGTTCAGTAGGTGTTTTTAGAGTAGTGTACAGTGAGGTTTTTTCCCCCTCAAGTATCTGCTTCCAGGAGATTAAGTTGAAAAGTCTAATTATTTCAGAAGGGTTACTTCTCCTTATCTCAATTCCACTCAAGTGTAGCCAACAAAAGAGTGATTTAGGCAGTCTTAACTTTTTGAAAACTTAATGAGTTTTAGAAGAACCACCAAAATGCATTCAAAGGAGTAATAGTTGTTTTTCTAACTTTATTTGTATTCTGCTCCATGGTTCTTTAAGTCCTTAAAGTTAGAATGTTCTTAATTATAAGAAATGTATGTAACAAATGCTTTAAAAAGGCCAAAAACAAAATGTAATTGGTATTTAATGACAGATAGTAAAGACAGAGTGATTTGGTAATCTAGAAGTACAACTATTTGAAACAGATATAGGGCCTTTAAAAAAAAAAAAGTCAAGTGTTAGTTTTGTTGTCACTAGATTTTCCTTATCATACTTCTATAATACCAAGAACTCACTGAAAGAGTTTCATTCAGAATGATCAATGGAAAGTATACTTCCAGTTACTTGGAACTGATATAAAAATTTAAATTCAAATACTCTTTTAAATACAGATTCCTCTGGATTTTTTCTCATGAATAGGTAAATGATTTCTGGTCAGGATATCTCTCTTTAAACAGTTGAAAATTTGTTAAGTACAGTTATGGGTCCTAAAATTGTTAATGTGATCATGAAAAGACGAGTATAGACAAACTACACTCTTTTTAGGAGACACTATGAAAGGAAAAAGCTTTAATCTATCTTTTCCAATTATATTTTCTAGGTTTATTGAGTTTAATTGCTTTTTGAAAAATTACATCACACAAAAGATTCATTTAACAGGAAGGCTTTTAGACACTTAAAATCTTCCCTTGGAATATCAGTCATTAAAAGTATGAAAACTCAATCTAGGTATCATGCAGTTTATGCTGTAGAAGCATACTTTTAGAATTTTAAGCTTAACTATAAATGCTTTTTCTATTGTAATAGTGTTTAGCCACTTTGTGATTACCTCAAGGTGAGCAGTATGACTGGGAGAGGGCACAAGGGAATATCCTGGGGCACCAGAAATGCTCTCTATCTTAATCAGGGTGGTAACATGAGTGTAAGCATACATAAAATTTCTTATCTGTATCCTTAAGATTTATGCCCTATGGCATAACTTATTTCTCCAAAAAAGGTAAAAAACAGTGTTTAGCTACTTTATGAAATGCCTACTATTTTACAGGAATCGTTAATATAATTTTATAAGTCAAAATGTATAGGGGAAAAACTATCTGATGCTTATGGCATAAGGATTACTGGTCACTTTCAGGTAAATTATATCTGAGGCTAGAGTTAAGCTTCAGTAATGAGAGGTCACTGGTATTCTATCAGAAATGGTGTCGGGAAGAATACAATGTATCAATTTAACTATAAAGGGCAGAAATGCTATAACAGCTTGAACAACAACTAGAAGATGAGAGCATCATCAAATAAGTGACAGGACTCTGGCATAATTATTTGGCTTATGATTGCCCTTTTTTTTTTTTTTTTTTTGCTTTTCACTGTTTGGGTTTTGCCTTATTTTTGCTTGGACTTCCAAAGTATGGGGAAGGAAAAGAATTCAAGTTAAATTCAAGTTAAATTAGTTTTGTTATTTATTTTCAACTGTTGTTTTTAATGTGGTAAAAAGCTGAAGTTTCCATATATTATAGGAGAAAAGAGTTGGTTTACGAAGGAAATACAAAACAATCTGCTTCAAATGTTTTTTTACTTTTGCTCAGAACTATGTTAATTCTCATCACCTCCAAAAGCCTTTGAGAGGATTAGCTGCATAGACCAATATTGTTCTATATTAGTCAGTATTAAGCATATGATGTCACCTTGTTTCCTCCCCTCCTCAAGACTTTTTTTTTAAGTGGGGGGAGGGGGAAGGGAGAGTTTTTGGGCGATTCTCAAAATTCTGTGGCTTAAATACCACTAGCTGACACACCTGATTGACAACCTTACACTCTCAAACCTGTTTGAAATGGGTCAAATACCTAAGCGCTGCAGAACAATGCAATCCAACCAGCAATTCCCCATAAGAGAGAAAGGGGGTGTGATTAGGTTCCAGCTATTAAGCAAGTTATTGCAAAAACAGTTTAGTGGTTTGTTTCTGCAATAGTCACAGGTTAAGCTAGTATTTTCTATCTTAATTAGCTCCAAGAAAACCCCAGTAGGCTGTAAGAGGTAGGATAAATAGCCAAAGCTCTGAGCAAGTGGGGCAAACATTAAGAGCTTTATGGAGGTCTTTATACTGACCCTCGGCTTTGGTTATTGATCATTAACCCTGCTGGGGAACTATCGAACGGAATTTGTTTGAGGCTTATCGAGCCACAGGAAAGGAGATGCAGGAGGGAATATAAGCTTCTAATAAAAGAAACGCAGCAACAATAGCAGAGGAACAGCTCTGCCTGGTGACGTAATGGCTGGCAGCAGTCCAGCTTCAGCAGAGCTGCTGCTACCTCAGCATCCAACCTCTCTCAACACAGTCCAGCTTCGGCAGAGCTACCGGGGATGCTACTTCTTGCGATGCCACTTTGTTGGTGCCACCAACACCTTACCTTGGAGGGCCAAAACACCGAACAAAGGGTTGTCCTGTTTTAAGTTGTCGGAACCCACACTCTCACTCACTCAATCCCGCCAGCTTCTCAGGAACCGAGTCAATCCGCCGCCTAAGTTTAGGGCGAGCACCCTGGCGCACACTCCAGGCGTGCCTCAGTTTCCCCAAGCTGCTCTCGGGTCCGCCTCGAACTGCCCGGTCCCCCTCCCCCTCCCGCCCCCCTGCCGATCCTCAGCGGGAGTTGATCGCAGCAGCCCCACTCACCCGCCCGGCCCCACATGCCGGTCCTCCCGCCTTACCTCCGCCAGGTAGAGATTGAGGAGACAGAGCGTGGAGAACTGGAGACAGGAGGGGAAGCAGTAGAGCAGCCAGTGGGGGAAGAAGTGCAGGTGAGCGGGCGGCCGGAGCAGGGGCAGGGAGCCGCTGAGCGAGAAGGCGGCGGAGAAGAGGGTGGTCCTGAGCGCTGCCCACAGGAGACAGAGGAAGAGGCAGAGGCTCTGGTAACTCAGCCGCCGCTCCCGGTACAGGAGCAGCCGCCACAGCTGCAGGTAGGCAAAGGCGAAGAGAGCGGCGTAGAGCAGGGCGTGCAGGATGCTCAGTGCCAACTGCACCGAGCCCGGCACCGCGGCGCCTGAGGCGGCAGCGACGGCGCCTCCGCCTCCGCCTCCGGGCGTCGAGGGCTCGCGGCCGGCAGCCGGACCCGGCACGGACACCCTCATGAGGGGGCTGGAGGTCAGGAGAGAGAGCGCGGGAAGGAAGGGGCCGGACTCAGAGCCGCCGTCGAGGGGGAGAAAGATTTCCCCCTTACCCCCCACCCACCCCAACCTCCAACCCCAGGAAGCGCCGTGACAGGACCCGGAGCCCCCCCGCAGAGCACCGCGGCTCCCCGGACCCCGCCTCCTCTCCCCGCCCCCCCGGGGGGTCTCGGCTCCTCCTGCTGCGGTTCCGCTCCGTAGCTGCAAAAAACAACTCTCGGCTGGAGACAATCAGCTGAGAAACCCGAGCATTTGAGGCGCTCGCTCCGCACCGTGGGCTCGCGCCGATTGGCCCAGACGGGCACGCCCCCTGCGCACCGCGCTCGGAAGGCCACGGGCCACAGGACCCGTCGCTCGAAGGCTCCAAGACCTGATTGGGCATCCGCTTTCCTCACTTTCTCCCTCCCTTTCACTCCCCACCCACATTGCCGATTGGCCCAGCAACTGCACCGCCAGCTCGCGCCGGCGGGAGGACTCGGTGGTCGCCTGTCACCTGGGGCGGCTCTCGCTCCTCCCCCTGAGCTTCCCATTGGTTGCAGAGGCCGCACGTAGGAAGCACGAGGAGGGGGAGGAGCCTTGGGGTTGTTTTTTGCTCAGCAGGCCGACCCCGCCTCGCGGTGGTGGCCGCAGGCACTGAGGTTGGGGGTGCGGTTCGTCGCGGCCAGCCTGCTTGCAAGGGCCCCGCCTTCTGCCTCTCCTTCACGTGGCGGGAACTGTAGGCCGCGGGAACCGCCTGGGTTCCACTGGGTAGGTCTTGCCGCAGGTCTCGGGCAGGTAAGTGGCAGCGGAGGTCCTCCTTGAAGGGGCTGTGGTTTCTGCCTGCGGGGATGGGGATTCAGCCTGGCGGCTGTCCCCCAGCAAAGGCTGCGCCACTGATCTCTGGGGTCTGGCTTAAAAGGGCCTCACCTGCATTCTTCTGAGGGGCATTTTGCTTTCTTCTTTTCCCCCAGCAGGAGCGGCGAGAAAGAGAGGGGATGGAATGAGAAGAGTGAACTGAAGCTTTAAGCAAACATCTTCCTCGGGGGAGGACGAGTGATAGATATTAGGATGAGATGGATGTCCACAGGAGATGTGAATAGGGGGAATGTGGGTCTTTGAAACTTAGAATTTGGAAGGATGCTCTGGGCACAAGTGTAGGGAAAAAGAACGGTAAGTCTGATGAATGTCTAGGGAGAAAAAAGTAGAATAGTTTGTACTTAAATTCCACATATATTCCTTCAATCCTTAGTCCTGTATTCGGTGGATGGTGGCGCTCTTCTTGACGCTCAGAGAGGTACAAAACAAATGCTATGTTATGTTATTGCTGTACATAAGCGAGGAGTAGATCTTCCAACGTATGTTGGACTGACGACATTTGCTGATTTTTTTTTTTCCTTTTTAGCGTTTGGCAATAAAATGAGCAAAGTAAT
>ML101822.1:0-36106 GCA_003697995.1 Taxidea taxus jeffersonii
ACAAAAGACAACCCGGGAAACAACAATAAAGCACGCTGCGCGTCTTCGGCTCAAAACCGAAAGTACAGATTCGGATGGCCAGGAGGATCCTATAGTCTCCTCCGCGCCCCACAGGCAGATGTATCCTTCGGATACGTTTGGGGCCCCGAAGAAGCGGGCCCCTCTGACCCCTGGGGCGTCCCCCAGGGTAGCAGGGGAGAAGTCTGAGTTCGTCAACTCCTTCTCAAGCTGCCCAAAAATACGGATCAACTCCGGAGTCACTAATCAGTCGCTGCGCAAGTACACAGACAGACGGAGAGACAGAGACACATATGCTGGCCAGCTTACCTCCCGGTGGGGCCGGTTGGAGTCTTGGGCAGGAGTCCGATGATCTCGGTGGGACCTCCAAATGTAAGACCCCTGGACTTCACCACCCAAAAATCCAATGGACCACATGATGCAACAAGCAAGAGGCACTTTATTGTAATACGCAGGCGCCTGCAGGTGATCAGTAGCTTCAGCAGGGCTTCGGCTAACTGAGCACACCAGGCTTTTGGTTACAGGCTTTTTATAGGGTCAGAGGGGGTACATAAGTAGAAGCCTAGCAACAAGCATTTCATTGGTCATCCTAGATCATGCACCTGAGTCATTTTGGGGACGTAGTTATTGATGTAAGCCAGTTCCCAGAAAAACGTCATACCCAAGGGGCTAAGATGTTTCAGACATGGTGTACTTTTTGGGCTTTCTGTTCCCCTGATTCATCCTGTTTTGCAATAGGGTGGCAGGTGGTGGGAGGATGTTTTTCAGCTATGCGCTTACAGAAAAGCAAGAAAGTGGTTAATTGCTCAACAGCTGGGGGAAGGGTGTCTGTATGTGGGGTCTTTCAGTCCTACCTTTCAGAAAGTGGTCGATTTTCTGTTTCTAGAATTGTTGTTTTTCTTCTCTTCGATCTCCTGTTGGATTTGTAGGTGTTCGGAATGGTTTGATAGGCTATCTAGCTGATCTCCTGCTGGCTGATGTCGTTGCTCAGCCTGCTACCTCTCCGCCATCTTGACTCCTCCTCCAGAACACTATTTTTATTTCATTATTTTAGTCACACCATGATTTATTCATTGAACATTGCAGGTTTTAAACGATTTAAAAAAAAATCCTTAGTTTTGTTTCATAGATAAAACCTTAATGAGGCAAACATCTGAGGCCAAAATACTTTCTAAAACTCTATGAATTTGTGAGAATAATATATTTATCTTAATAATAATAACTTCATTGGGGTATAATATTGTACTTCCTTACATATATTCACTTATCTTCAAAGCAGAATTTAAAAATTAAAGGAATGCATAGTAAATCAATGTAAATGCATAGATTATAGACCCATATTAGTACATTTTTTTACCCTTAGGGTATTTTTCCTTTATATTTAAACCCTACTATATCTGAATCTGTAGTAGCCTATTAGGTCATGTGAAGATCTAGATTACCTTTTTGTGTTCTTAAGATTTTAGCACAACAGCTCCTTGTATGTCAAATGTCATTAATTGCTTATTTCAGAAATCTATAATAAATCTGTATTGTCAAATACAATTTATGTAAAGCCATTTTCTTCTGCCTCCTTACCCAACTTTTGAATGCTCAAATTAAATTATACCCTTTCTCTGGGAATCTATAATCCAATTTCATTTTGCTTCCCTGTATGTTCAAGCTCACCTGAAAGATGTCTGCTCTGTCCATCTGTTTCTCAATAATTACATAACATTAAACATTGTTTTATGATATCTTTTTGTACTTAGTCCTCTTTTTATTTAAATTCAATTATCCAAAGTATAAATCATCATTAGTTTTTTACATAATCAATAATTCATTAGTTAAGTATATGCCCCAGTGCTCATCATACCATGTGCCCTCTTTATTCTTTTTTTATCTATATAAAACTCTTTCTACCTCTAGATAGGTGTGGAGTATAAGCACATATATTTATCATTGCTCTGTCATAAAACCCAAATGACATGATAATAAAGAAATAAATACATTATAAAGTTAATAAAAATTGGAGAAGGCAGTGGCATGAATGGACAAGAGAAGAAATAGTTCAGGACTTTTTATTTATTTTTTTAAAATATTTTATTTATTTATTTATTTGACAGACAGAGATCACAAGCAGGCAGAGAGGCAGGCAGAGAGAGAGAGAGAGGAGGAAGCAGGCTCCCCGCTGAGCAGAGAGCCCGATGTGGGGCTCGATCCCAGGACCCTGGAATCATGACCTGAGCTGAAGGCAGAGGCTTTAACCCACTGAGCCACCCAGGCGTCCCTTGTTCAGGACTTTTGTAAAAGGAGAAGAGAAATGTCATCTTGAGAATATTTTTTTTTAATTTTTTTTAAGGAGAATATTTTTAATGAGAATGAATGGAGACATTCTCCTGAAGAGGGAATTCTATCAGCAAAGAAGCTCAGGATACTATTAGAAATTGTTAAATATACAGTTTATATATTATGTTTTATATAAAAAGGAGTGTCAGATAACAATAAGGTGTCAGATACTTCTGACATATGTCAGAATATATATTCAGTGGGTTCTGACATATGTCAGAATATATATATGTCACATATATATGAATAAATTTTATATATATCATTTATATATACTTATTTTTAAATATTTATTTTTAAATATTTTATATTAAATGTATAATATATTTATATATAATGATATACACATATCATTATATATAATGAAATACACATATCATTATATATATAAACTTATTCATTTAAAGTTTCAAAAGAGAAGTTGGAGAAAATTGATCAGTAAGAAAACAAGAACAAAAATGAAACATTTTTACATTTAAGAATAGATAATAATAGGGGCCCCTGGATGGCTCAGTTGGCTTCTCCTCTGCCTTAGTCTCAGGTCATGATCTGGGGTCCTGGAATTGAGCCCTCCCTACTCTGTGGGAAGCTTGCTTCTCCCTCTCTTATTCCCCTTGCTTGTGTGTCCCTCTCTCTGTCAAATAAACTCTTAAAATAATAGATAATTATGGAATTAATATAAACTAATTCAAAATATGTGTTACATACATATGTATAGATAAAAACTAATTGATATGCATACTTAGATATAAACTAATTCAACATATATATACACAAATATTTAGATGATAAAAGTATTCTTAAAAATGCATGTGGCTAATAATTAAAGAGTGAATATTCTTAAAAAACTTCTCTTAGAACTGTTATATATGGGGTATACTATTTAAATACAGTGCAAAAAACACAGAGGCATTAATGATAAATTATTTATTAATTTTTTTTGGAAAATTTTATCTTCTGGTAAACAATTTCTTGACAATTCTTAGCATCAGCCGAAAATTTATGTTCTTAAACTTCTTTAGAAAAATTATAATGATATATTTAAAAGATATATAATCAGCAGTAACCAATAAAATAGTATCAGGTTTTGCAATAATTCTATATTTTGTATATAAAACCAGTAATTTCCAGAAAATGAAACAATGCCATCAATGCATGTCCCCAAACATAAGGTAGAATGTAACTGTGATGAAAGCATGGGAGGAGAGAAAGAAGATGAAGGTGGTGATGTAGAGTGGGAACAACATCTCATTCATAGTGACCTCATTTACAAACCACAGTCTGGTATTTGGGATTTAAAAATCAAGTATTAGAAGATAAACATATTGTTTAAAATACCAGGAGTGTATTGGAACAAATTACAAAATAATTTAAGTATTCACCTTGGGTGTCAGGAGGAGTGGGCTCAAAGACCATCTTTTTTCTCTGTGATTTGTTGATGTCATGCCCATGCATTATTTGAATAAAGTATTAAAATAATATACAAATTATTTCCACAGTTAATAATTTCCATATGCTCAAGTAATTGCATATGAGAATCTCCAAACACATTGTAAAAACTAGAGCAGGTCCTGGGTCTATTCAGAGAAATTTATTTTCACATTTTGTGTGATTATGAAAACTTGCAGAGGAAAAACTAGGAGAGCTATTTTATTTTCCTAGCATGGCATTTGGATTGAATATGAAACCAAATATTTGACTGATGTCATTGGTTATAATTTATATTCATAACTTCAACTATTGATAAGATGGAAAATGTAATACTTATAATTACCAATGGAATTTACATTGTTAATATTCTTTTTTTAAAAGATTTTATTTATTTTTTTGACATACAGAGGTCACAAGTAGGCAGAGAGGCAGGCAGAGAGAGAGAGGGGAAGCAGGCTCCCCGCGGAGCAGAAAGCCCAATGCAGGACTCAATCCCAGGACCTTGAGATCATTATCTGAGCCAAAGGCAGAGGCTTAACCCACTGAGTCACCCAGGTGCCCAACATTGTTAGTATTCTTAACTGTCTATATGGGGTGATATGACAAATATTCTATTAGGTAGTTAATATTATCCAGATTAATTATGAGGAAAATTTCCCACAAAACCAAAATAATAAAAAGAAAGTCAAATTTCATCTTTGATGTCATTGTCACATGACTACCAACGCAAAGTCATTTTGAATTATGTTTCCCCTGTTCTTCTTTTCTTTTTCTTTCTTCTTTCTTTCTTTCTTTCTTTCTTTCTTTCTTTCTTTCTTTCTTTCTTTCTTTCTATTTATTTTTGTAGAGAGAGATAGAGTGATAGAGAGAGGGGGCTAGCACACAGGCAGGAAGGAGGGACAGAGAGAGAAGAAGACTCCCCGCTGAGCAGGGAGCCTGACACAAGGCTGGACCACAGGACCTAGAGATCAAAATCTGAGCTGAAGTCAGGTTCTTCACAGTCTGAGCCATCCAGGGGCCCCATGTTCCCTTCTTTGATTTGTGCTAATAACCTATATGTGATATAATTTAAAGAAATATTGCATCTGAAAGGGAAGCAACCTCAGCCATTGAATATTTGTTTTGAAGTCTAAAGTAATAATATTTTTTTCTTTTATAAAAAATAAATCAGATATATTCCCTCCCATGTTGCTTCTGTCCAAGGAAATGACAATGAGTAATCTATTTACAAACCATTTACAAAAAATATTCACATCCTGATTTTTTTCAATTCTAATGAATATACACAGGTGAAAAAAAATCAGAGTGTTTCTTATTGAGTTGGAGAATCCAGTCTTGAACCTAAGCAAGACTTGTACATGGAGAATACAGAGCTATCAACTTTTTTTTTATTTATTTGACAGACAGAGATCACAAGTAGGCAGAGAGGCAGGCAGAGAGAGAGGAGGAAGCAGGCTCCCCGCTTAGCAGAGAGCCAATGCGGGGCTCGATCCCAGCACCCTGAGATCATGACCTGAGCGGAAGGCAGAGGCATTAACCCACTGAGCCACCCAGGTGCCCCAGAGCTATCAACTTTTTTTTTTTAAGATTTTTAATTAATTTATTTATTTGACAGACAGATCACAAGTAGGCAGAGAGGCAGAGAGAGAGAGGAGGAAGCAGGCTCCCCGCTGAGCAGAGAGCCCAATGCGGGGCTCAATCCCACGACCCTGGGATCATGACTTGAGCCGAAGGCAGCAGCTTTAACCTACTAAGCCACCCAGGCACCCCAGCTATCAACTTTTATTGGCCATCTCCATTGGATGAAATCTGACTTGTGTCAAGATTTGTGCTAGAATTAAACTTTATTTGGTCCTGAACAGTGGCTCTTGAGGTAAGTGTAACCTCAAAATTTTACATATGATAAACCAAAAATCATTCCCTGATTTCCTGCTAACAAGTTATCTTCTTGATGAATATATAGGAGTATATATGTATATGAATATATGTATAAAATATTATGCATATATATCATGTATATATGTAGAGAGAGAGAGAATTTAAATTGATAAATTGACTTATCCTTAAAAAGTGATTCTGACATTAGTAGATATCTTTTTACTTGTCCAAACTAAAAAAAAAAATATATATATATATATATATATATATATATACATGTTTTAAAAATATGAATTTACTACAGATAGAAGAAGGTCACAAATATATATGACAAATTCCTTCATGCCCACATAAACTGGTTTAGTGTTTAAGTTTTGCTCATTTTAAGATATTTTTCTATTTCCTCTTCTGGTATAATTACCACATTTTCACTTGTTCCCTGAAAATATCCCACTTTATTGAATGGTGCAGAAAATGTAGACGTGATTTCCAGATCCTCCAAAAGAACTTCAGTTAATGTCTCACTCCCAGTACCAAAGTGTTCCCAGGTCACTTTGATCACAAAAAGTACACACATTATCTCCTCTCTAAATCAAATTATAGATATGCATATGCAAGACATATTGAGTTTCCTACATCATGATGAGGAAAAATTTCCAATTGCACCACAACTTTTAAAGTGATGGAAAATTACCATCACATGAATTCAATATCCATAATATTCCTGCATAGATATATATTTTGTGTGTTTGTAATAAAAAACAAATATGTATAAATAAAAAACTAAAAAAAGTCTCACATTAGTGTTCTATATATTTATAGAAGGAATATATTTTTAAAATAGTTTCATTATTATAAGGATGAAAAACTGATTTCTATGGATTTAAACTGAACTGCTTAAGACCATATAGTGTTATAGTGGTAGATCTTGTAGGGTCATTTCTAGAACTTAGATGATGCAGCCTTTTCTCCTGAAGCAGATATTGTTTTCTATATAACCTTGCCTTCAATTTCAAAGAAAGACATTTCTGACTATTAAGTAATTTGGTCTCATTTGCTCTGACCATTTACGTACATACAGCAAAAATATAAGTTTACCAAATGAGCCTTAAATAAGATTTCTTGGAATTTTTATAAGAAATAACAGATTAGGCTCTAAAAATAACCTAATTGTAAAAACTCTCCAGTAGATTTCCATCAACTTGGGTCACTCTTCTCAAGATCTTTGAAATAGTCTAAACTGTTTATCTTTCCCAAGAGGGAAATTTCTTATTCGCCATTAAGGGAAGAATCGTATAAAAGAGGTATCAGACCAGATTCCCAGGAGAAATTTGAAACCATTGGTTTCACAAAGTCTACCTTATTTCTTTGAAATGATTCATCATTTGTATTTGCACATCCCTAGGTAATAATTACTTTGCACTGATATCAATCACCTAGAATTTATACCGTTGTGAGATGACTTCCAGTGATTCCAAATCAGATAACCCAAAAACTGTCCTCTGGGGTGTTGACGAGCATATTTCCACACAATATCCTTTCATGGAATCTTACATAAGTTTACACATCCGTTCAAGTGTTTCCACTAATTCTACTAAAAAAAAAAAAAAAAGACAGAGAATATGTTTGTGTACTTTAGTTACTAAGGACTAATAGTCATATTACATATATAAGAAACATGTGATTTGATTGTTTAAAAGAGTATGCAGCTTCAGAACCATAGTTATTTTAGTGTAAAGAGATCTAGAATACACAGTATTTGTACACGTATATATTTGAGTACCTCTAAATAGTATGTATTTTTTTTAATTTCATGCAATTAACAAGCATTTTTAGGTAGATAAATAGGAAAAAATAGACAGATATTTTTGAGACATGAAAAGAAAATAATTACTTGTGGATATACTTGGAGTTTGAATTTAGATTGAAGTTGGATTTGTACTGTTTTATTGCAAAAGCACATTACAGATAATATGGCATCCAAACTAGACCTAGCTCTAATTTTGCAACTTAGAAATAAAAACTTGGCTTAGTAGTAAATTTGACTCTGTGAGGCTCATCTATTGATGAGGAAATCAAAATGGATGGAATTAGAGGACATTATGCTAAGTGAAATAAAATCAGAGAAACACAATTATCATATGGTTTTACTCACTTGTGGGACATAAGAACTAGTGCGGAGGACAATAGTGGTGGTGGGGAAATGAATGGGAAGAAATCAGAGAGGGAGGCAAACCATATGAGATTCCTGACAGTGGTAAAAGAAAACTGAGGGTTGTGGAAAGGGAGGTGATTAGGGGGCTGGTATAATTGAATGATGGACATTAAAGAGAGCATGTGATATGATGAACACCAGGTGATATATTCCACTGTTGTGTGTGTGTGTACACACACACACACACACACACATATATATATAGTACTATACCTTGGCTAATTGAATTTAAATAATACTAAAAACACAACGAGACATGAACTCACATCTGTTAAAGTGACTATTATCAAAGAGATAATAAGTGTTTGCCAGAATATAGAGAAAAGGGAATCCTTTTGCACTGTTCTTGGGAATGCAAATTGGTATAGACACTATGTAAAAGTATATGGGAGTTCCTAAAATAATTAAAAATAGAAGTACCATATGATCCCACAGTCCCATTTGTAGGTATATACAAAAATGGCATAAAATTTATATCTTTTTTTAGGTTTTTAAAATTTTATTTATTTGACAGAGAGATAGAGCACAAGTAAGCAGAGCAGCTGGCAGAGGGAGAGAGAGAAGCAGGCTCTGTGTTAAGCAGGGAGAATGATACAGGGCTTGATCCCAGGACCCTGGAATCATGACCTGAGCCAAAGGCAGCTGCTCCACCAACTGAGCCACCCAGGGGCCCCTAAAATTTATATCTTGAAGCAATATCTGCACTCTTATGATTACTGAAACATTATTTCAAATAGCCAAGATGTGTAAATAAAACTATGTGTTCATTAACAAATGAATGGATAAAGTGTGGAATATAACAAAAGACTGCTAGAACCGATAAATGAATACATAAATTATCAGGATAAAAAAAAATCAAAGGACAGAATCTATTGCGTTTCTATACACCAGTAATAAAGCACCAGAAAAAAATATTAAGGAATCAAACTCTTTTACAATTAACTAAAAGTAATAAGATACCTGGGAATAAACTTAAGCAAAGAGGTAAAAGACTTGTACTCTGAAAATTATAAAACACTGATGAAAGACATTAAAGAGAGCACAAATGTCAGAAATATTAATGCAATGGAATCAACATTTATATGAGCTCATCACATGCTTGCATGAAAGTAGCTCTACTCCAGGAGAGTATAATTCATGTTACACACAGCATAATAAAGCATTTCCTACTTAGCTACATTTTTTTTTTCCATCTCCAGTGGATTTATCACAGGATATGGCACAATGCATATTCTCTTCCATGATAAATATGATTTATATTTCAAATACAATTTTTTTCTCAAAATATATTGGTTCACTTCTGGGACAGATACATTTTTATCACATTTGAAGTTCCTTTCCATCCATAAAAACATTTAGTGTATATTTTGTGACATAGAATTTTTACTTTTTAAAGTGACTGTATTTTCATGAACATGACATCATTTTTTTTTACTTTTTTAAATTATTGTATTTATTTATTTGACAGACAGAGATCACAAGTAGGCAGAGAGACAGGCAGAGAGAGAGAGAGAAGAAGGCTTCCAGCTGAGCAGAGAGCCCGATGTGGGGCTTGATCCCAGGACCCTGGGATCATGACCTGAGCTGAAAGCAGAGGCTTTAACCCACTGAGCCACCCAGGCATCCCAACATGACATCATTTAGTTTAGACCTTAGTCTTGTTCAGCATACATCCAGGAAAGAAGCTCATAGATACTATCAGCCAATGACTATATTATCAATTTTACTCTTTCACTGCTAATTAATAATAGATTTTTAGGAGAAACACCAAATCTTTCCAGAATTGTATAATGATTTATATTTTAGATTTAAAGAGAGGTTCATTTTTTAAAGTATACATGTACTTAAGCAATTGATTCAATTTTAATTGTATACACACACAGATGATCTTTTAAACTCATTTCCACTGAAGTTTTGTTTTTTTTTTTTTAATCCCCTGGTTGTGAGATACCTTAATGTAATGATTGCTCAGTTTAATAGTTTAAAAACAGCAGTTCTTAATTAATTCTGATCAAATTATTTTAAGCACTTGTAGGGGAGTTTCATCTCATATGTAATAAATTAAAATAAAATTTAGGACATGTACCTTTTGTCTTCTCCCAATTTAACATCACTGGATTGAATACCTGATGTGGTCCTATAGTCACCATATGAACAAAGTCATTTTTCTGCACAGATTCTTTGAATACTTTTCAAGTGTATGATTATTCATCTCTTGTCCCTGCACTTGAGATCTTAGGTAATATAGGAAGACTTGGCAGCAACCATGATTCCAGTTTTTCTTTACCTAGGGATTAAATATAAGAATCATTTGTGCATGTATGTTCACTTGGGAAAGCCCATTGAGACTTGAATAATGTAGTTTAAGTCACTAATAGTTCAAGATATCCTCAGAACAACATTGGAAAGTAGTTCTTATCATTTCTTTAGATGCTTTCAAAGATGTGTTAAGGGTCAATTCAGTGGGGAAAGGAATGTATTTATTCAGATTCTTTCAATATTATTATGTCTCTAAAGTTTTATGGGGTGATAAATTTTACATGTTGTTATTCACTAATTACATAATAATTACAGGTAAACATTAATTTATTTGGCAGTTTGTAGAAGAACATTGGCTTAAAATTAGATATATTATAATGGAATTTGGTAAATTTTATATAAACACATAAGCATAAATTCTTAAAATACTACATAATTTGGGTATAATGTTTAATTTAGAGTAGATATTTATTTTTGAACTATTCTCATTAAGTTGGCAATTACCAGTAAGTTATAAAACATGCTTTACATTTTTAAATAGATAAAATGATAGTACTACTTTCTTTGATGGACTACTATTTAGATAATATTCAATAATAATTTTTTTTAAAATTGTTGATAATCCTGTAAATGTTCTTAGATTTCATATGGTCTCCAGTATTTGCATCAGTGATACATTGCTCTTGGGAAAGGATGCCACTAGTCTAGTTTAAAGTTTTTTTTTTTCCCTCACTTTTTAAATGATAAAATATATGTAACAAAATTGAAAATTGTAATCATCTTTGTCTGTACAATTCAGTGACATAAATGGTTTCACATTTTTGTTCATTCATCATTATCTATCTCTAAACTATTTTCACCATACCAAGCTGAAGTTTCTTACCTTATAAACAATAATTCCCCATCCCTCAGCCTGTATCCTTCTAACAGTTATTTTTGTCTCAATTAATTTGCCTATTATAAGGGCCTCATATATTTGGACCATACAATATTTTCCTTTTCTGTTTGGCTTCTTTCACTTAGACAGATTTTCTCGAGTTTAACCCATGTTGTATGATGTGTCAGAATTCCATTCATTTTTAAGTACAAATAATAATAATATGTGTATATATATCACTTTTCATTGATGTATTCCTCCTTCTGTTGGCATTTGGGTTATTTTACCTTTTGGGCTACTGTGAATTTTTTCTCTATAAACAGTACTGTACAGCTATCTGCTCAAGTTTCTGCTTTAAATTATTTTTCATACATATGTAGGAGCATAAGTACTAAATCAGATGATCATTCGATGTTTAACTTTCAAAGAATTGCCATACTATTTCACGTTCTCATTGAGAATGCACTAAGATATCAATTTCTTCACATTCTTGCCAGCATTTATTATTATTATTTATTGCTTAATAATATCATTCATAATGGATGAAAGGCATATTTCATTGTGGTTTTTATTTCCATTTCCCTAATGATTAATGATGTTGACTGCCTTCTTATCAGGCATTTGTATACATTCTTATCCGGCATTTGTAAACATTCCTTGGAAAAATGTATATTTAGATCTTTTACCAATGTTTTAAGGTATTTGTTGAGTTTTAGGAATTATTTATGTTATAGGTACTTGTACTTTACATTATATATTTCCTTCAATTACACAAGCTGTCTTTTCACTTTATTAAAAGATGTTTTTCAGAGGGGAGGTGGTTAAGGGGATAGGTTAAATAGGTGATGGGAATTAAGCAGGGCACATGTGCTGAGCACCAGGTGTTGTACAGAAGAGTTGAATCACTGTATTACACCTGAAATAATATTACATTATGTTAACTACTGGAATATAAATATAACAAAAAAAAGTGTTATTTGATGTAAAATAGTTGTTGTTGTTTTTTTTTCCCCTTGTTAATTTTGATGAGATCCAAATTTTCTATTTTATTTTTCTCTTGCTGCTTGTGCTTTGGGGCATCACATCCAAGAAATCATTGCCGAACAATATAATTACAATTTTCTTTTTTTCCAAAATTTTATAGTTTCATAGCTTATCCTTAACTTTTTAATAAATTTTGAGTGAATTTTTGTGTTTTATGTGGGTAATGGTTTAACGTCATTCTTTTGCATATGGATGTTAAGTTTTCTAAGTATACTTTTTTGAAAATACTGTTTTGTTCTTATTGAATATTTTAGACAAACTTGTTGAAAGTCATTTGATTACCCAAATGAGTTTATAATTGACCTATTTATTATATTCAGTTGGTCTTTTTGTAAGTAAGACACACAATTACTGTAGCTTTATAATCAGAATTGTGGTTTTCTTTGAAAAAGTGTTTATTCCTGTCTTCTGCACATTTTGAGTAGTCTGTTTTTAGTGTATTTTTATAAGCTTTTTATATATTTTTGATACTAACCATGGCCAAAATACATATGAAAAGATACCCAACATCACTCATCATCTGGGAAATACAAAGCTTGCATGGATCAGTGTGTTAAAGCCTCTGCCTTTGGCTCAGATAATGATCCCAGGGTCCTGGGATCGAACCCCACATTGAGCTCTCTGCTCAGCAGGGATCCTGCTTCCCACTCTCTCTCTGCTTGCCTCTCTGCCTACTTGTGATCTCTCTCTGTCAAATAAATAAATAAAATCTTTGAAAAAATATTCTATGTCTCTGGAATTGAAAGCAGCATACATTAGATCAATAAAAAGTTAACTGTATTTTCTAATTAAAAAAACTATAATGAAATATAACCTTACACTTGTCAGAACAGATAAAATTTGAACAACAGGAAACAACAAGTATTGGTGAGGATGTGAAGAAAAGGGAAACTCCCTGCACTTTTAAAGGGAATAAAAACTGCTACAGGTTAGAGTTTCCTCAGGATATTAAAAATAGAACTATCCTACAATTCAGTAATTGTATTATTAGGTACTTATGCAAAGAATACAAACATTCTAATGCAAAGAGACACGTGCCTGCCCAATGTTTATAGAAGCATTATTTACAATAGCCAAATTATGAAAACAGCCCAATGATGAGTGATGAACAGATAAAGAAGATTATATATATATATAGATAGATAGATATAGATATAGATATAGATATATAGATAGATATATAGATAGATATAGATAGATATCCATGTAGATATAGATATATGGATGTTATGGATGACATATATATCAGCCATAAAAAAGAATTAAATCTTGCCATTTGCAATGACATAGATGAGAGCTGAAGAGTATAAGTGAGTCAGAGAAAGACAAAACCCCTATGATTTCACTCATACGTGGGATTTAAGAGACAAAGGAGATGAACATAACAAAATGAGCGAAAGGGAGAGAGAGAGAGAGAGGGAGAGAGAGAGTGAGAGAAGAAACCAGACACTTAACTATAGGGGACAGACTGAAGATTAACAGAAGGGAGGTGGTTGGGGGGGTGGGTTAAATAAGTATGGAGATCAAGGAGATCACTTTTTGTAATGAGCACTGGGTGTCATATGTAAATGTTGAGTCACTAAATTGCACATCTGAAAGTAATGTTACACTGTATGTTAACTAGCTGGAATTTAAATTAAGGCTAACATTTTTTGAAAAAGAATCCTTCATGGTCATAAACAGGCATGGGGGCTGTAAGATCAGTACCACCCTTTGGATGAATTGAGAATGCTAACCTGTGGAAGCCTGTAGTCTGCATCTAAGAGAAGAATCATCCCAGAGAACCACAATGGTGACTGCATCAGTGGCTGTAGGTAGTGGACATGTCAGGATGGCTGTGTGTTCCCAATTACCAGTAGAGCCTAGAGAATAGCATGGAGCTATGGCTCATGCCTGGTTGGTAGCTGGAGAAGACAGGGGAGGGAGGATAAGGGTGAGCTTGGAGGGCACTAGTGCCAGTGAAGGGCATGATGGAGGTGAACTCAGCATGAGGAAGAAATGCTGAAGATCCTCCTCCTTATTCCCCATAGTGCATGGCCTGTACTTGAAGAGCCAAAATAAGGAGAACTACACGGAGATGCACACAAGTCAGACTCATTATCATGGTTAGGATCTATACACTCAAAGATGCTGGTGAAAACCAGAGAATGGTCTCAGACTAGAAAACAGTTCTCCAAGTGCAATTATAATCATGAGACCCTTCTCAAAGGCCAATCTTCTATCTTCACTGGGTCCCAGGAAGAAGGCTGAAAAGGGGAAGCAGAAGATTCTTGATTTAGCAAGTTATAAACCTTGGACTGACAAATTCTAATTAAAGTCACCTTTTAGCTCCTTGAAGAGCATTTTTATTTTAATTTTTTATTTATTTATTTATTTATTTATTTTTATTTTAAGTTTTTTCTATGAATAACTGTAGGGTCTTGTAAAGTGAGATGAATTTAATTACAAAGAAATAAACTAGTCTTTCAGCATGCGAATGTAGTTAAATACAGAAGATAAAATATAAAGAAATCAGAATGAATGAACTGAAAATTGAAAACTGGAAATCTTAACACATGCACTAAAACTATGATTTCTTTGCTATTTCCAGATAGTAAATTCATATATAAAAATACTACATTTCTTCATATATGGGTAATTCCAGTCATTCCTGCCTAATTTTTAAGTTCCAGGTTATGTTTTTACAGGAAAATCTGGACAAATCATCTAAAATAATTAATTATAAATAAAATTCATATTATTTAGGAAGTTTTATGTATTTTAGAAATGACTTGATATAGATTTTTACACTCTTTTAAACATATACAGAAGATGTTACACATGTAATTTTACAAGGATAAAACAATCATTACCATCATCACATAGTTTCCTTAAGCATATGACAAATCTTGGCATTATGGTAAATCATTCCTACCACAAGCTAAAGTATTGGGAGAGAGACTGAAAGTGTGTTATTCTGGCTTATAGCAATCAATGTTATCTATCACAATGTTACCTTCACTCTCAAGATAGCAACATTTTCGTGCCTTTGATGAGACATTATCACAGGAATGAAATTGTTTTCTTTCTTTTGCAGTTGTGTCCTTCTAGATCACTCAATAGCCAATATTTCATAGATAAGTCAAAATGGATGGTTGGAAATTGTACATTTTACTCATGTTCGATGTCTTGCACAGATGTAATCATATGACTACAACTTAAATTTTGTAGAAGCTGGGAAATATGGAAGATTATCTGAATATATGTTAAGCACTGTTGGTGGCACATAAGTCACATATAATATAAAATCAAATGAACTAGGCAAGCAGAATTACTTTAGTGAAGAATGATTTTGTATCTAGGTAAATGAGGGAAGTAATAAATCTAGGTATTTCTTTCATTTAATTTTTTTTCCTTTGTACAGGTGTAGAATGATTTGTTTCCAAGTGAGATGTTAAAATAAATCTATAAATGTGAATGAATAGATGAACATGCATGCATAAATAAACAGAGTAAAGAAAGAGAGTAACGTTACAAATAATCACTTATAGAGGAAGCTTTCTTTTAATACTCATGATATGACTGTGAGAATAGCATTGATTTGTAATAAACTACAAAGAGGGAAAATGACGTACTAAGATTAAACAATTGTCCAAACTATATTAGACAGTGGTAAAAGAGCAAATGTATCCTTGGAACACTTTATCACTAAACTAATCTAGATAGATCATAGACAGATAAATTTTCTTGATTGCCAACGCTTACTAATACCATTATGATCCAGTCAGAAGGTTTTTTTTTTATTTTTAGATTCTATTTATTTATTTGACAGAGAAAGACAGACAGTGAGAGAGGTAATACAAGCAGGGGGAGTGGGAGAGGGATAAACAGGCTTCCTGCTCAGCAGGGAGTCTGGTGAGGGGCTCGATCCCAGGACCCTGAGACTACTACCTAAGCCAAAGGCAGATGCCCAATGACTGAGCCACCCAGTCGCCCCCAGTCAGAAGTCGCCCCCAGAAGTCAATTTACACTAATAGATTGTTACTCTTTGAACTTGCTGCTTCATAGCCTAAAATTTTATTAGAATCTGTAGTAGAGGTGATGATCCATGACAGCACAGACTTAAGAATATTGGCATTACTATTTCAGCCCCTGCTTGACTTTCTATGGTGAAGGCTTTGTGCCATGAATTTGAAAGTCTAAGATAAAGAATGTGGGGTTAAATGTTAGCAAAATAGTCTTTCTACTTAAATGGCTGACTGCTCTCCAGTTTGAAAACACATGAGGCTAGTTAATACAAATTTCAGACCTTGTGCTCACAGTACGTAACTCAGAGAAGTAATATGGTGTTCCATACTTAATTCTTGGTTGCATTAAATACCTTGAATGTTTTTTTTAGAATTCCTTTATTCAACTTTAAATCGTAAAATGGCATTAAACTAAGGTAGGATACTGATGAATTTTCAATTGAACAGTTATGAGACCAACTGGTGATCATCTTTCAAGTCAAATTATTAATTAGCAAGAAAGGAAACCATATCAAATCTAACATTAATGAAAACGTTCCTGAGGACTCTAATTCACTTCAGGAGACATAAAGTCTCAGGGATTCTATTACTGTTAGCAGATTCTCAAAGTTTGATTTCTGAGCCACCAAAAGGAAATTGATGAGAAGCACCTGATTTCTAAGATAACATCCACAAAGTGTTAGTTTTCTTTTTTTTAATCAAATTTTATTTTTTCAGTGTTCCAAGATTAATTGCTTTTTTTAAATTTTTTAATTTATTTAATTTTTTTCAGTATAACGGAATTCATTGTTTATGCACCACAACCAGTGCTCCATGTAATACATGCCCTCCATAAAACCTACCACCTGGCTCCCCCAACTTCCCACCCTCGCCCTGTCAAAACCCTCAGAATGTTTTTCGGAGTCCATAGTCTCTCATGGTTTCATAGTCTCCCCTTCCAATTTCCCTCAACTCCCTTCTCCTCTCCATCTCCCCATGTCCTCTGTGTTATTTGTTATGCTCCACAAATAAGTGAAACCATATGATAATTGACTCTCTCTGCTTGGCTTACCACATTCAGCATAATCTCTTCCAGTCCAATCCATGTTGATACAAAAGTTTGGTATTCATCTTTTCTGATAGAGGCATAATACTCCATAGTGTATATAGACCACCTCTTCCTTCTCCTTTCGTCCGTTGAAGGGCATCTTGGTTCTTTTCACAGTTTGGCGACCATGGCCATTGCTGCTATGAACATTGGGATATGGATGGCCCTTCTTTTCACTACATCCGTATCTTTGGGGTAAATACCCAGTAGTGCTGTTGCAGGGTCATAAGGAAGTTCTATTTTTAATTTCTTAAGGAATTTCCACACTGTTTTCCAAAGTGGTTGCACCAGCTTGCATTCCCACCAATAGTGTAAGAGGATTCCCCTTTCTCCACATCCTATCCAACACGCGTTGTTTCCTGTCTTGCTAATTTTGGCCATTCTAACTGGTGTAAGGTGGTATCTCAATGTGGTTTTGATTTGATTTTCCCTGATTGCCAGTGATGATGAATATGTTTTCATGTGTCTGATAGCCATTTGTATGTCTTCATTGGAAAAGTGTCTGTTCATGTCTTCTGCCCATTTTTAACATGATTATCTGTTTTGTGTGTATTGAGTTTGAGAAGTTCTTTATAGATCCTGGATATCAGCCTTTTGTCTGTACTGTCATTTGCAAAATCTTCTCCCATTCCTTAGGTTGCCTCTTTGTTTTGTTGACTGTTTCCTTTGTTGTACAGAAGCTTTTGATCTGGATGAAATCCCAAAAGTTCATTTTTGCTTTTGTTTCCTTTGCCTTTGGAGACATATCTTGAAAGAAGTTGCTGTCGCTGATATCAAAGAGGTTACTGCCTATGTTCTTCTCTAGGATTCTGATGGATTCTGTCTTACATTGAGGTCTTTTATCCATTTTGAGTTCATCTTTGTGTAAGGTCTAAGAGAATGGTCGAGTTTCACTCTTCTATATATAGCTGTCCAATTTTCCCAGCATCATTTATTGAAGAGACTGCCTTTTTTCCACTGTATATTTTTTCCTGCTTTGTCGAAGATTATTTGACCATAGAGCTGAGGGTCCATATCTGGGTTCTGTACTCTGTTCCATGGGTCTATATGTCTGTTTTTATGCCAGTACCATGCTATCTTGGTGATCACAGCTTTGTAGTAAAGCTTGAAATCAGGCAACGTGATGCCGCCAGTTTTGTTTTACCTTTTCAGCATTTCCTTAGCAATTTGGGGTCTCTTCTGATTCCATACAAATTTTAGGATTATTTCCTCCAGCTCTTTGAAAAATACCAGTGGAATTTTGTTTGGGATGGCATTAAAAGTAAAGATTACTCTAGGCAGTATAGACATTTTAACAACGTTTATTCTTCTGATCCAAGGGCATGGAATGGTCTTTCATCATTTTGTGTCTTCTTCGATTTCTTTCATGAGTGTTCTGTAGTTCCTTGAGTACAGATCCTTTACTTCTTTGATTACGTTTATTCCCAGGTATCTTATGGTTCTTGGTGCTATAGTAAATGAAATAAATTCTCTAATATCCCTTTCTGTGCTTTCATTGTTAGCATATAAGAAAGCAACTGATTTCTGTACATTGACTTTGTATCCTGCCACATTACTGAATTGCTGTATGAGTTCTAGGAGTTTGGGGTTGGAGTTTTTTGGGTTTCCCATATAAAGTATCATGTCATCTGCGAAGAGACAGTTTGGCTTCTTCATTACCAATTTGGATACCCTTTATTTCTCTTTGTTTTCTGATTGCTGTTGCTAAGACTTCTAATAATATGTTGAACAATAGTGGTGAGAGTGAGCATCCTTGTCGTGTTCCTGATCTCAAAGGGTAGGCTGTGAGCTTGTTCCCATTGAGGAAGATATTTGCTGTGGGTTTTTCCATAGATAAATTTTATGAAGTTCAGGAATGTTCCCTCTATCCCTATACTTTGAAGCATTTTAATCAGGAACGGATGCTGGATTTTGTCAAATGCTTTTTCTGTATCAATTGAGAGGACCATGTCATTCTTCTCTCTTCTCTTATTGATTTGTTCTATCACATTGATTGATTTGTGAATGTTGAACCATCCTTGCAACCCAGGGATGATTCCCACCTGGTCATGCTGGATAACTTTTTTAGTGCTGTTGGATCCTATTTGCTAGGATCTTGTTGAGAATCTTAGCATCCATATTCATCAGGGATATTGGTCTGAAATCCTCCTTTTTGGTGGGCTCTTTGCCTGGGTGGGGATCAGGATAATGCTGGCTTCATAAAAAGAGTCTGGAAGTTTTCCTTATGTTTCAACTTCTTGAAACAGCTTCAGGATAATAGGTGTTATTTTTTTCTTTGAAAGTTTGGTAGAATTCCCCAGGGAATCTGTCAGGTCCTGGACTCTTGTTTTTTTGGAGGTTTTTTGATTACTGCTTCAATCTCGTTACTGGATATCAGTCTATTCAGGTTGTCAATTTCTTCCTGGTTCAATTTTGGAATTTTATAGTTTTCCAGGAATGCATCCATTTCATTTAGGTTGCTTAACTTACTGGCATATAACTGTTGATAATAACTTTTGATGGTTGTTTATATTTCCTTAGTGTTAGTTTTGATCCCTCCCTTTTCATTCATAATTTTATGAATCTGGGCCTTCTCTCTTTTCTTTTGGGTTAGTGTGGCCAATGGTTTATCGATCTTATTGATTCTTTCAAAAAAACAGCTTCTAGTTTCATTGGTGTGTTCTACTGTATCTCTAGTTTCTATCTCATTGATCTCTGCTCTAATCTTGATTATTTCCCTTTTTGTGTGTGAAGTTGGCTTAATTTGTTGTTGATTCTCCAGTTCTTTAAGGTGTAGAGACAGCTGGTATATTCTGGATTTTTCCATTTTTTTGAGGGTGGCTTGGATGGCTATGTATTTCCCCCTTAGGACGGCCTTTTCTGTATCCCATAGGTTTTGAGGCAAAGTGTATTCATACTCATTGGTTTCCATGAAATGTTTAAGTTCTTCTTTGATCTCCTGGTTGATCCAAGCATTCTTTAGGAAGGTGGTCTTTAGCTTTCAGGTATTTGAGTTCCTTCCAAACTTTGCCTTGTGATTGAGCACCAGTTTCAAGGCATTGTGATCTGTGAAAATGCAGGGAATAATCTTGATCTTTTGGTATTGGTTGAGCCCTGATTTGTGACCCAGGATGTGGTCTATTCTGGGGAAGGTTGCATGTGCACTTGAGAGGAATGTGTATTCTGTTGTTTTAGGGTGGAACGTTCTGCATATATCTATGAGGTTTATCTGGTCCAATGTTTCATTCAATGTTCTTGTCTCTTTACTGATTTTCTGCTTGGATGATCTCTCTGTTACTGAGAGTGATGTGTTAAGATCTCCTAGTATTACTGTATTCCTATCAATGTGACTCTCTATCTTGATTAACAGTTTTCTTGTGTAATTGGCTGTTCCCATACTGGGGGCATAAATATTTACAATTGTTAGATCATCTTGGTGGATAGTACCTTTATGAATTATGTAGTGTCCTTCTGTATCTCTGATTACAGTCTTTAGTTTAAAATCTAATTTATCTGATATGAGAATCATTACCCCGGCCTTCTTTTGAGGCCCATTGGCATAAAAATCCTTCTCCATCCCTTCACATTCACTCTGGGTGTATCCCTAGGTTCGAAATGGGTCTCTTGTAGACAACATATGGATGAGTCATATCGTTTTATCCAATCTGCAACCCTGTGTCATTTTATGGGTGCATTTAGGCCATTCACATTGAGAGTGATTATTGGAAGATATGTTTTTATTGACATCGCATTACCTTTGAAGTCTTTCTTTCTGTAGATTGTCTCTGTATATTTCTGTTCAATGATATTCTTGGGATTTTTCCTCGTTTGTAGAACCCCTCTTCATATTTCCTGCAGTGTCAGCTTATTGGTTGCATACTCTTTAAACCTGCTGGTTTTGGAAACTCTTTATCTCTCCATCCATTTTGAATGCCAGTCTCACTGGATAAAGTATTCTTGGCTGCATGTTCTTCTCATTTAGTGCCCTGAATATGTCTTGCCAGCTCTTTCTGGCTTGCATGTTTTCTGTGGACAGGTCTGATATTATCCTGATGGGATTTCCTCTGCACGTAAGGAACTTCTTTGTCCTAGCTGCTTTCAAGAGGTCCTGCCTACAATTATGATTAATCATTTTCACTAGTAGGTGTCTTGAGGTCTTTCTAGATTCCATAATCTTGGGGGGAGACCGTTCTGACTCTAGTACACGAATGCTGATTCCATTTGCCATATTGGGAACATTTTCTTGAGGAATTTATTCAACTATATCTTCTAGTCTTCTTTCTTTCTCTTCCCCCTCAGGGTTTCCAATAATTCTGACGTTGGAACCTTTCATGGCATCATTTATTTCCTTAATTCTGTTTTTGTGGCTCCTAAGCTGTTTGTTCCAGGCTTCCTCCTGATCCTTTCTCTCTATCTGTTTGTCCTCCAGATCACTAATTCTATCTTCTGTCTCAGTTACCCTAGCTTTTAGAGAATTTGGATTAGATTGGAACTCATTGAGATCATTGTGAACATCATCCCTGGTGGCTTTCACTTCTGCCCTAATCAATTCCATTTTGTCATCCAAAGCTTTCTCCAACCTAGCTATTGCCTGGATAATTGTTAGCCTGAATTCCCCTTATGACATATTATCTATGTCCATAGCCATTATTTCTGTTGCAGAAGGCCCAGCCTCTGAATTCTTCTGTTGGGCATTCCTCCTCCTAGTCATTTTGGTGAGAGATGGCTGAAAGGATGTAGCTGAATGTACCAAATGTGGTGCATGCAAGTTGCACCCTGGAACACGTCTTGAGCTCTTGAGCAACCAAGAGTCCCCTACCAAACAAAAGTAAAAAGAAAGTTAAAGAAGAGAGAGAGAGAGAGAGAGAGAGAGAGAGAGAGGAAAAAACAGAAAGAAAAAATAAAAGAGAAAGCCCAGCCCAAATGGGCCCCAAGGTAAGATTTATGAAGTATACAAACAAAAACATACAAACAAAAAGACTGATAAAAGTAGATGACAAGGGGCGCCTGGGTGGCTCAGTGGGTTAAAGCCTCTGCCTTTGGCTCGGGTCATGATCCCAGGGTTCTGGGATCGAGCCCCACATCAGGCTATCTGCTCTGCAGGGAGCCTGCTTCCTCCTCTCTTTCTCTCTGCCTGCCTCTCTGCCTCTTGTGATCTCTGTCAAATAAATATATCAATAATCTTTAAAAAAGTAGATGACAAGAGAATATATATATATATATTCTCATATATATGAATATATATATTCAAAACAAATCAAAAAAGAACCTCATCAAAAAAAAAAAAAAAAAAAAAAAAAACCCAGGTATAAGATTTATATACTACCAGGACAGAAACAAATACACAGAAACACTGACAGGAGAAAAAGATGCTAGAGTGGTTATAAATTCTCAGTGTGGGTGAGGAAGGTTCTTTTGATTCTTCCTATATATATCTTGATATCTTTGTTAAAGGAATCAATTGTCCTAAGATAAAGGGGGATTAAAACTGGTATACCTATAGGGGTGGCATTGATTGGGGAAAGGGGATTACCTTGAAGTTTAACTCTATATGAATATTAAAAAATAAAAATAAAAAAATAAACTAAACTAAACTAAATTTTTTTAAAAAATTAAAAAAAATAGAAAAGCAAAAGAAAAACACAGGTATACATATCAAAAAGTTCAGGTTAAAAGGTTATTATGGAATTTGATGTACTGGACATCTCACTGTGATGGTAAATAGGTTAAAAATTATCTATTAAAAAATGAACCAGAATAGTGGGAACAAATTAAAAATAAAAGTTGAATCTATGAAGTAGTGGTGGTTATTCTCTTGTCTTTTGTTGTTGTTGTTGTTGTTGGTTTTCTGGGGAGGGGCCTGTCTCCTGGGTTTTCAGGCACTGTTTCCTGAGTTAAGTTATCCTGTCCCATCAAGGGGGTGGTCTCTGAGAAAACAGGTTTTTCAGGCTTTTGTTCTCTGGAGGTTTTTTTGCTTGTTTGTTCTTTTGTTTTTTTCTGGCCTTGGCAGCTTTTGATGGTTTTTGGAGGTTTAGAGCAAAGCAAACTGTCCCCAGACCTCCCTCTCAGAGAGAAGCCTCAGTCTATTCCCCTCTGGGTGCTCCCAAGCACATAAATTCCCCATCTGCTGCTGGCAGAGCCTGTTCCCAGTCAGTCTCTGGGGACACAGGAACTCTTGCTTGTACCCGAGACCATGATAGCCGTGGCTGTCTGGGCAGCTCCATACCGCCATAGAGGTTCCAAGCAGTTCTGGTGCAGCACTGGGATTTTCCCGCTGGTCTGGGCTGGGAGTGCCCAGACTCTCTGGTCCAAGAGAGGGAGAGAGTACTGGCTGGTGCCTGCACGCACCTCTGTCCAGGAGGGGTGAGCGGTGCGACTCAGACTCTGGTAGCACCATGCATGGAGAATGCAAAAGGCTGTGTTTCTGCTGGCTGGAGAGGCTTCCTGCCCTTCATGGGAGCCACCACCCAGGCGCTCTCAGGGGCGCTGGTGGCCCAGGGACCAATACCTGGTTTCTTCAACCAGGACCAAGACCTGTACTTCTTTTTTCATATTACATAAAGAATAAACTCTCTCTGGCTCAGTGCCAGGGTGGCTACCCTGGGTCCGGGAACTCAAGCCCCTGTCCCCAACTGCCCAGATTCCCACAATCTCCTCCACAATCCTTTACTTTCTTTGAGTGCCCCAACCAGACTCCAAGTCAGTGCTGGTCCCCAATCCCAGGGCACTCTCACATTGGGGTATCACTTTCCAATGGGTCACTTCTGGTGGCTCCCTCCCCCTTTTGCTTATCTTCTGATATCAGTCCAATGTTCTCACTCTGTTTTACCCGCCCACTGGCTCTTCTGCCCCCGTAGAGATCCAGAAGTGTATATTATAATCTCAGGCTTATTTCATGGTTGATCAGAGTTCTTTGGTAGGTAATCAGCTCACTTTAGGGTACAGGTTGAAATGGCACCCCCTCCTACTTCCCTGCCATCTTGTCTCTCTTCCCAAAGTGTTAGTTTTCAATTGCATAATGCAATTCTCAATGATGCCAACCTGGGGCTCAAAACAGTTGGGGTAAGCTTTATATCCGTTCTACCTTGTTTTCTGTCCCTTCACCACAGAGTCCAAGATTCATGTCTCTGATCATTGTCTGGTGAGGAATTATGCGTTCCAGACTTCTCCCTTAATTGTTCTTGTAATTTTGCAATTCATTAGTTGAATTATATTCTCAGTGCAATTAGCAAGACATAGCTGTTTTATTTTTGTTTGTTTGTTTAAAGATTTTATTTATTTATTTGACAGAGAGAGAGAGAGAGTGAGAGAGAGATAGCACAAAGAGTCAGAGCTGCAGGCAGAGGGAGAAGGAGAAGCTGGCTTCCCACTCAGCAGAGAATCTGATGCAGGGCTCAAACCCAGGACCCCAGGTTCATGACCTGAACCAAAGTCAGGTGCTTAACTGACTGAGCCACCCAGGCACTTCAATTTCTCTGTATTTAGATCCATTTTTTTGAGAATAAATTTAATTGATGTCAAGGTTTTGAATGCAAAATATCATCTAATAGACAAATATGCGTCTGTTATCAGATAGTCCAAAATGCATCACATATTGTAAACAGTTATCCCCAGAAAAAAAACAAAGTATCCGTTGTGTCTTTATATTCACATTTTAGAATATAATAGACACTTTTATAACATATTTTTCCCTAGGGCTCCCATTGCAGCCTCATTTCAAATACTATAAATCATGGGGTTGAGCATGGGTATCAAAATGGTGGAGAAGATAGAACACAACTTTATCTTGGCCTAAAATATGGGAAGAATTTGGAACATGTACATAAAAATGATAGCACCATAATGTAAGTTGGCCACTGTCAAGAGAGATGAACAGGTGGAGAATGCTTTTCAGCTCTCAGCAGAAGCCATTTGGATGATGATGACCAGAATGAATGCGTACGTGGCAAGGAAGACTGAGAATGGAATCAGAAGCAGAATGGTGGTGCTGATCACAACCCCATTCCCATGGGTCAAGGTATACTCACCTCGAGAGATGCGAGACACTAGGAGGTTCACAATAGAAAGATTTCTCTGTATCCACAAAAGGGTAATAGCATGGTGTAGACTGTATATATCAAAGCATTGGAATTGCCATTGCTCCATGAGGTAACAGCCACGTGACTACAGAAGTTCAGTTCATGAGTAGAGGATAGTATAAAATTTGGCAACATATTCATCATAGGATATGAGGCCTAAAAGGATACACTTCATCCTACCATGGCCCAACCTCATGAAGATCTGTGTGCTTCAGTCAGATGTGGATGTTTTGTTCTTATTTAGAAAGTAATTAGTCATCATATTGGGGACAAGGGCAAATATGAAGAGGATTTCAATGAGAAAGAGATGCCAAAGAAATAAAATACATGGGATATGAATATGTCAACCCCTCAAGATCTGCAGAATTAGGAAACTATCTCCAATCAGTGTGAAAAGGAACATTATTGTGATAAGGAGAAACAGAAATGAGTCGGAGACTATTGTAGCAGACCCAGAAGAATAAATTCAATGATAGTGTAGTTCTCCAAATGCTTCATTCTTATATTCTCTGTAGAAATAAATGGAAAAGTATATAATGTGGAAACTATTTCACTATTAATAATGTACTTCTTTTGGGGCCCCTGGGTGGCTCAGTGGGTTAAAGCCTCTGCCTATGGCTCAGGTCATGATCCCAGGTCCTGGGATTGAGCCCCATATCAGGCTCTCTGCTCATCAGGGAGCCTGCTTCCTCCTCTCTCTCTGCCTGCCTCTCTGCCTACTTTTGACCTCTGTCTGTCAAATAAATAAATAAAATATTTAAAAAAATAATGTACTTCTTTTTTTCATATTACATAAATAATTGAGGGAAAATAGTGAAACTAGTTGTCCTAGATTGAACAAATATTTGTCTTGTTTGATTTGTGCTGCTCTAACCAGCTAGACCTCAAGACGGGAAATTAATTGCTCATCCACGTGTGTCAACTGACATTTGTCCCATATTTTTCCTTAAGGTCTTCTTTCCAGCATATTTCTTTTTTTTAGATTTTTATTTATTTTTATATTTGACAGAGAGAGAGATCACAAGTATGCAGAGAGGCAGGTAGAGAGAGAGAGGAAGCAGGCTCCCTGCCGTGCAGAGAGCCTGATGTGGGGCTCAATCCCAGGACCCTGGGATCATGACCTGAGCCAAAGGCAGAGGCTTTAACCCACTGAGCCACCCAGGTGCCCCTACAGTTTATTTCTTAACTAAGGTAAATGGATAGTGAAACTTCTCCCTCAAGCTCTAGAGACTGCCTTTACAAGACCTCCAGTGGACTCAGACAATCCAGATCAGTTTGAACATAACTCCCAACTCACACCTGTGTAGATGGACCATGGAGTGACCTTTACAATGAATGACAACCTACCTTTATCTTATAATACTAAAATGTCCACCCAAGGAAGGGCATATGCCTCATTTGCATAACATGCAATGTATGTATATGTATGTTTCCTTAAGATGCATGTGTGATCTTATGCCTAACTCTACATACAATGATAAGGATTCCTTATATAAATATATGTCCTAACCCTAAATAAAAAGAACACATTCATTCTTGCTTGCGGAATCATGGATTTGGAAGTTATTCCCAGTGATGTCTTTATTTGCTTCAAATAAAGCTTACCTTGTGCAGCAACTCACCTGTTGCAGTTTCTTTGGCTCATCAGGAAGTGAGCTGATATTGATTTGGCTACACTTACATGATGTGAAATAGTTAGCTAGATGGATATTGTTCCTTTTTCAATATTTTTTGGTATAGTCTCTTTGAGGCCAAAATTGGTTGATAAAAATGCTATTAGTTGTTTCCCATCACTTTTGGTGATGGCTTTCTAGTGGAATGCAAGTAATCCAATTGATTTTGCTCCACCTCTGCAATTATTTTTGGTTTCAAAACTCTGATCCCTAGAACAAAGCAAAGGTATATGTAACTTTGTTTAAAAAAGAAAAAGAAAAAGGTAAGCCATGGGGCTACTGGGTGGCTCATTCAGTTAAGCATCTTTCTCTTGATTTCAGCTCAGGTTATGATCTCAGGGTCATGAGATCAAGTCCTGTGTTAGGCTCCATACTGGGCATGAAGCCTGCTTAAGATTTTTTTCTCTCCTCCCCACCTCTCTGTCCCTCTCCCGACTCACACTCTCTAAAAAAAAGAAAGAAAGAAAAAGTATTGCTGTAGACACACCAGACACTATAGGCGTAAGTATATATGTGTTCTGTGTTGGTTAGTGGAATTGGATTCCCCTAAACACATTTGGTATTTTATAGATATATTTCTCTGTTCAGATACCTAAAGTTTTCTATATGTAATGGGAATTTCACATATAGTTTCTTCACAAATGTTTTTACTTCTGTGGACAATTCATATGACTTTCAAGAGTAAATTGCAGTGAGTAATATTCAGGTGGATATTTAATCCTGATGATGAAGAAATTATGTACTGAATCCAGGGTAAATGATCACTTTAGGCTGATATGATCACTCTGTCTGATAAAGTCTCACATAGACATGTGAACCTTCATATTAATATAGGAAAAAACTGTTCAAATATGCAACCTCTCCTCACTTCTACTAAGCTCCAAATTCTTCAGCCTCACAAGAACATTCTTTCAAGTAATTATCTCACTCTCGTCCTTAAAATTCATGAGGAAACAAAAAATCTAATGAAACTATATCTTTAAAATTATGATTAGGCAAATCACTATCAGGTTAAACTATTGTCTCTTACATAATTTTACATTACTTTGTGGTTTAATGCAGTCCCATTCAATTATCTGTATATTACAAAACTCATAAAATATTCTGATTTTTTATAAAGTTTTATAAAGAACTTTATAAAGAATAATGGTTAGTGAAAATGAATTACAAGTCTTTTCATGTCAAAGTTTCAACAATAATGTGTTCCATAATCTGTGTATTTTTATTAAAAAATTAACATGATACACTGGATGATCATAAGAGACAAAAGCAAATAATCACATCATGAACCAGAGAGCCACCCAGTTGCCCTAAGAAACTTATTTTAGACCAGAAGTTACCTGCAGATTGAAAGTGAGGGTAGGGATAAGCATTTATCCTGCAAATGTATGTCAAAAGCAAGCCAGATTAACAATTTTTATATGGGACAAACTAGACTTTACAACAAAGGCTATAACGGACAAAGAAGGGCACTATATAATAATAAGGTGACAATCAAACAGGAAGATCTAACAATTGTAAAAATTTATGCCCAAACATGGGAATACCTTATATATAAAATGACCAATTATAAACATACAGAAAATTGATAGTAAAAAAGTAGGTCTTTCACACCCTTCTTACATCGATGGAGGGATCACCTAAACAGAAAAGCAATAAAATAATGGCTTTAAATGACACACTGGACCAGATAGATTATATATATATATATATATATATATATATATATATATCCCAAATATTCCATCCAAAACAGCAGAGTATGCATTATTTTCAAAATGAAAAATTCTCCAATATAGAGCTCATATTAGGTAACAAATCAGGCCAATGTAACAAATGTAAACAGATTGCACTCATGGCATGCACCTTTTCTGACTGCAAGTCCAAGAAACTAGAAGTTATCCATAACAAAATCTATGGAAAGACCACTAAAACATAGAGGTTAAACAACATGCTAGTAAACAATGAATGGAAAATAAAATTAAATTAAAAAAAAAACAGAGCAAAACAAAAGAGGAAATTAAAAAAGAGAAATTTAAAAAATACATGGAAACAATTGACAATTTTAAAAAGATGGTACAAAATCTGTGGGATGCAGGGATGCAGCAAATGTGGTCCAGTGAGGTAATTATAATAGCAATGCCAGCCAAACTCAAGAAGCAAGAAAAATCTCAAATAAACAATTAAACCTTATATCTAAAGAAGTTAGAAAAAGAAAAACAAATGCAGCCTAAAGTCAGCAGAAGCAAGGAAATAATAAAGATTACAGCAGAAATAAATTATATAGAAACCACAAAATCAATAGAACACATCAATGAAATCAGGTTCTGGTTCTTTGAAAAAAATAATAGAATTGATAAACCTTTAGGCACAATTGTCAAAACAAAGAGAAAATACCCATGTAACTGTGGTTGAGTTTTCCCAAATTAATCAATGTGAGACATCACATTATTAAAGGGAAGGAAAATAATCATATGAAAATTGCAGTAGATGCATAAAAAGCATATAACAAAGTACAGCATTCATTCATGAAACAAACTTCAACAAAGTAGGTTTAGAGGAAACATACCTCAACATAATAAAGGCTATATAGGAAAAACCCACAGTTAATATCATCCCCAGTGGAAAAAAACTGAGAGTCTATGGTCAGTTATAAGACAGGGATGTCATTCTCACCATTTTTGCTAAACATAACACTGGAAGTCCTAGCCACAGCAACCAGACAACAAAAAGAATTAAAAGGCATCTAAATTGGTATGGAAGAACTAAAACTTTCACTATTTTCAAATGACATGATACTCTACATAGAAAACATAAAAGACTCCACTAAAAAAATGAGGGAAATTGGAAGGGGAGTTGAACCATGAGAGACTATGGATTCTGTAAATCTAAGGATTTTTGAAGGGGCGGGAGGTGGGAGGTTGGGGGAGCCAGGTGGTGGGTTTTATGGAGGGCATGTATTGCATTGAGCACTGGGTGTGGTGCATAAACAGTGAATTCTGTTATACTGAAAAGAAATTAAATAAATAAAAATTAAAAAAAAAAAAAACGCTAGAACTGATAAGTGAATTCAGTAAAACCACAGGATACAAAATCTATGTACAGAAATATGTTGCATTTCCATACACTAATATTGAAGTAACAGAGAGAGAAATTAAGGAATCAATCCCATTTATAACTAAAATTAATTAAATCCTTAGGAATAAACTTAACCAAAGAGGTGAAAGATCTGTACTTTGAAAATTATAAAACATTAATGAAAGAACTAGAAGGTGATGCAAAGGAATCGGAAGACATTCCCTGCTCATGGATTAGAAGAACACATATTGTTAAAATGTCTATATTACCCAAAGTAGTCTACACATTTAATGTAATCTTATGGAAATATCAACAGATTTTTTTACTGAACTAAAACAAGCAATTCTAAAATTTGTATGGAACCACAAGAGACCCATAGCAGCCAAAGCAACCTTGAAAAAGAAAAGCAAAGCCTAAGGCATCACAATTCCTGGTTTCAAGTTATATTACAAATATGCAGTAATCAAAACAGTATGGTACTGACACAAAAAGTAGACACATAGATCAATGGAACAGAATATAGACACATGGAACAATGGAACAGAATATAACACCCAGAAATGGATCCAGAGCAAAAGCAAGGGGAGCAGCAGCAGAGGGAGAAGCAGGCTCACCCACTAAGCAGGGGATTCAATCCCAGGACCCTGTGCTCACGACCTGAGCATAAGGCAGATGCTTAACTGATTGAGCCACCCAGGAGTTCCTATTAATAGTTATTCTATGATGCTCAACTACTTTTACTCCATCTGAATAAAGGTTTAACCAATTAACTTAATGTATCATAAAGTGACAAGTGAAATAAAATATTTAATGAAATCACCACTTGGATCAATGAATGGCTGAAATGCTGAAGCATGCAATTCAGATTTGAGGCAAGTTCCTCAAGTAAGCCTTTGAAAGTGTGTAGGTACCATATCCAAAATACCACAGGAACATGTAAAGCTGAATCTTCCCATGCTCACTGATACCATCTTTTCTGATTATTACTCTTCTTCTTTTATGTGAAATAAAGAATGCAATTTTGACTAAAATGCATTAAAATTATGAAGGAAAGGATTAAGCAAAATTGCAAAGGCAAAGAAGAACAAATTTAATTTCTAAATGTGTTATTTTAAACTCCTGTTTCAAGTTCATCTTGCATTTTTTTAATCTTGCATTTTTTAAAGTTTTTGGAGAACGTACAAATACAATCTTGTAAATATATAGACATATCAATAAATATTTACATATATATATATATATATATATATATATATATATATATATATATATATGGAAACAATTATATATATAATTGTTTCCTTGGAAAAATCAACAACTTTCTTACAGGTGCAACATTTCTTGACTGATATCATTGTGGGTATATAATCATTTACCAGTAAAAAATAAGAAATAGATCATGAACAAGCATGAGAACCATAATTTCTTAATCTAATTTTATTCTCCTTCTTGGGCAAAAATTACCCCCCCCAAAAAAAAGAGAACTACAAGCCAATATCCCTCATGGACATGGACGCAAAATTTTCCACAATATCCAAAATATGGAAAGAGCCTATATGTCCATTGACAGATGAATGGATAAAGAAAATATGCTCTCTATATACAATGCACTTAATACTAAATTACTTTTTTAGAATATGTTCTCAGTCATGAAAAAGAATGAAATCTTGCCATTTGAAATAATGTGGATGGAACTAGAAGGCATTATGCTCAGCAAAATAAGTCAGTCAGAGAAAAAACAAATACCATCTGATTTCACTCATATGTTAAATTTAAGTAAAAAAAAAAACAGATGAATATACAGGAAGGAAAGGAAAAAGAAAATAAGATGAAAGTTGAGAGGGGAGCAAATCATAAGAGATTCTGAACTCTAAGAAACAAACTGAGTGTTACTGGTGGGGAGTTAAATGGGGGAAGGGATATTGGGTGATAAGCAATTATCACCCAATAATAATTAAGGCACTAATTGTAAAAAGTACAGGGTTTTATATGCACTGTGGAATCACTGCATTCTACCTCTGAAACTAATAAAAATTCTCAAAATACTAGCAGTTTAAATTCAGCAACACATCAAATGAATAATTCACCAAGATAAAGTGGGATTTCTTCTTAGGCTGCAAGGGTGGTTCAATATTCACACATCAATAAATTTGATACACCACGTTAATAAAACTAAGGATAAGAAATATTTGATCATCTCAATAGTTGGGGAAAAATTGACAAAGTACAATTTTAATTCATGGTAAAAACACTTTACAAAGTAGGGATAGAGGGAACATATCTCAAACTAATAAAGATCGTATACAAAAAACCCACAGCTAACACCATCCTCAATGGGAAAAACCTGAGAGCTTTTCATTTGTGGTCTAGGACAAAATAGGGATGTCCAATCTCACCTAACATAGAAATGGAAGTCCTAGCCACAGCAATCAGACAGCAACAGGAAATAAAACACGTCCAAATCAGAAAGGAAAAAGAAAATCAAACATTCGCTATTTGCAGATGACTTGATATTTTATATAGAAAACCCAATAGCGTCCACCAGAAAATTGCTAGAACTGACACACAGATGTCTTAATATTGCAGGACACAAAATTAATGCACATAAATCTGTTGCATTTCTATACACCGATAATGAAGCTGCAGAAAGAACAATCAAATAATCAATCCATTTACAATTGCACTAAAAACCATAAGATACATAGGAACAAACCTAACCAAAGATGTAGAAGAGATATATTCTAACAACTATAAATATTGATGAAAAACATTGAACATGACACAAAGAAATGGAATTACATCCCATGCTCATAGATTTGAAAAACAAATATTAAAATGTCTATGTTAAACAAAACAATCTACACATTTAATGCAATTCCTATCAAAATACTACCAACATTTTTAACAGAATTAGAACAAACAATCTTAAAATTTGCATGGAATCACAAAAGACCTTAAATAAACAAAGCAATCTTGAAAAATGAAAGGAGAGCTGGAAGTATCATAATTTCAGTGAAATTATGTGGAATTTAAGAAACAAATAGGTGAACATAGCACGAAAGAGAGAGAGAGAGAGAAACCAGGAAACAAACACTAAACTTTAGAGAATAAACTGATAGTTACTTGAGGGAGGTTGGGTGGAGGGATGGGTCAAATAGGTAATGGGGATTAAGGAGGGCACATGTTCTGATGAGCACTGGGTATTGTATGCAAATGTTGAATCACTAAATTCTACACGTGACATTAGTATTATACTGTATGTTAACTAATGATTTTAAATAAAAAATTGAAAAGAAAAAAGTTTAAAAAGTTAAAAACAATATAAAATAATGATTATATATGAAAAATCCATGATATAGAATTTTGTCTACATTTCAAAGTTAAATAGTACCAGCTATAGGTATAACACATATATAACTTTTCTCAAGGAAATCACAAACTGTAAATTTTGTATGAACTTGAAATTTGGGGCAAATCAATGTAATCTTAGTGATGACTTAAGACAGCACACTGATCCATACACTTTCTCAGGGCTCCCTGGACATCACTGTTCCTCAGACAGTAGATGATAGGGTTTAACAAAGGAGTAAATATAGTATAGAACACTGATACTATTTTATCATAGTTAGTTGACCTGTAGGATTTGGGTCTCATGTATATAAAAATAGCAGCTCCATAAAACAGTCCCACTACACAGAGATGTGAAGAACAGGTAGCAAAAGCCTTCTTGTGGGCTTCTCTAGAATGCTTCTCCAGAACTGCAGCAAGGTTGAAACTATAGGAAATCAAGATGAGAGAAAATGGTACCAGAAGCATTACTACACAGCAGATGTACATCACATACTCAAAAATAACTGTGTCAGCACAAGCCAAACACATTAGAGTAGGGGCTTCACAGAAGAAATGATTTATCTCATGTGCATCACAGAATGGAAAACTCAGGGTAGAAGCAGCCTGCATGAGCCCATCAGCTGCCCCCAGGAACCAAGACCCCACAGTCATTCTCAGTCATAATTGCCAGCTCATGAGAATGGGGTGTCTCAGTGGGTAGCAAACAGCTACATAGCGGCCATAGGACATGGATGCTAAGAGGAAGCACTCATCCCCTCCCAATGTGACAAAGAAGGAGATCTGCAACCCACAATCAGCAGTGGAGATGGACTTCTGGCCAGTCAAGTAGTCAGCTGCCATTTTGGGCACAATGGTGGAGACCAGCATCATGTCCATGAGGGAGAGTTGGCTCAGAAGAAAGTACATGGGCGTGTGGAGCTGGACATCCTGGTGAATCAGGAAGAGCATGAGGTCATTGCCTGCTAGAGAGGTGAAGGCAATTGTCAGAATCATCACAAAGAGAAATAGGTGGGCTCCTGTGTGCTTAAAGAGTCCTAGCAGAATGAAATCTGTGGTGGTGTTCCAAATGTTCATAATTTTAAACAAGAGCAACACTGCAAATGAATAAATTGATGATAGAGTTTTCAGTGTTTACAATGCTCTATTTCAATTACATTTTCATGAAAAGAATTTGTGTGAAAATGTTGAAACCTATTCTACATATTTCATCTGTAATTTTCAAAGACTTTTTAACTTAGACATAATGTTAGTTTTGCTTTTTTTTCATTTTCATTATAAATAATCCTTAGGTTTAGTTTGCTTAATTGGTGTAATGAATAAAATTTCTGGATAAATGGAAAGTGTTTTGTAAGCATGTCTTTGTGCTGCCTGATATCAACATAATGGAGTAGAATTTCCACTTTGTCACTTGTATTTGTGTTTGCTATTTTTTAAAAGATTTTATTTACTTATTCATGAGGGAGAGAAAGAGAGAGAAAGGCAGAGACAGAAGGGGAAGCAGTCTCTCCACAGAGCACAGAGCCCAATGAGGGACTTGATCCCAGGGTCTTGGGATCACAATCTGACCCAAGGCAGATGCTTAACCAACTGAGCCACCCAGACACCTCTGTATTTGCTTTTATCATGCATTCATTCTTGATCTAAGATTCATTGTTGGTTCTTGATCTAAGCATTCATTGTTGATCTAAGATCAACATTGATCTAAGATCAGCTGAATTAAATCAATGTGTTCAACAACATAAATGTTAGGTATTTGTTAATAAGGACTATACATATCTACTGTACCACAACTTATTGGGACCTAGAAAGGTCAGATAATTCTTCCTGATATTGATTAGCCTGGAAAGGCATTTTTACTTTCCAAGAAGAGAAGTCATATTCTCAGGTGTAGAAACTGAAATAATTCATGTGTAAATAGAAGCATAACTTATTTTGAAATTGTTAGTATATTTAATTTGACTTTATCAAGTTATGCACTTAATACAATAATTGCTTTCTTGTAACTATATAAGTGGATTTTGTGTAATGATATTAGTTCCCTAAAAGTCACAGAGACACAATCTTTTTTAGGGATAGGAGAAAATAAAACTTATTAGTACCCAATATAGAGATAAATTAATTTCTTCTTCAGTCCCAAGAGCATCTAAATTTCTAAAGGCATTTCCATCCCTGATCTGCTAGTACTGAAACTGTTCTAGCTTGTTGAGTGAGTAGAATCATATTTGAAGAGACGAAGATACAATTTCGATCTCAAAAATACATTCTAATTCAGTGTAATGGCATTATAGGAGTCCACTTCTTCCTGAGTCATTTGATTTGTCCCCAATATTACATATTACTTATGTACTGGAATGCCAATCAAGACAGAGAGAGTACAAAAACACTGTTTCAGTCCCTAATTCTATTGCTTCACCATCATCATTGTACTGACAGCTCTACTTCAGGATTTTAGTTGGTTGATTCAAAGTTAAAAGGAAACAAACTTCTTCCTCACAATATATACTGCATTTCCCAAAACTTTGTTATCTTCACATCGTCAAATGTATAAAATTTGATTTCTGCACATTTAGGAACTGTATGAATTCCCTAATAATGGGTCTTTCTACTGCTTTCCTGAATGACCTATAAACCCTGCTATAAGGGTGCCTTGCTGACTCAGTTAATTGTCTGACACTTGATCTCAGCTCAGGTATTAATCTCAGGGTAGCCATTTTGAGCCATGCACTGTGCTCCACAGTGGCCATGGAGCCTACTTTAAAAAAAATAAAGAAAAAAGAAACAAAACAAAAACCACATTATTTTT